>JAVGWN010003204.1:0-10471 GCA_034552555.1 Semaprochilodus insignis | reverse complement strand
CTGCCATTCTGAGTCACTCCATGACAGTCTGGCACAACACCACTGCAGTCTTTGGCGACGTTGACGTGCCGTTAAGGGCAGTCGTCGTAACGTCTGTGTCGATGTAACCTGCATTGTGCAGCCGTCTGCCACTACCAGGATGACTCATGGAGGACATCACTGCTCGCTGAATGTCTGCAATTGTGGCTATCGGGTCACTCCTTGCATGTCGGACAGTCTGTTGGTTTTCCCTCTCAGTGGTTCCTGGAGCTCAACATTGCCCTTCCAACTGCTCAAATTGCTTTCAATTTCTTCTCCAAGGCATACTTCGCATGCAAAGGATACTACCAACACAACAGCACAAGTCAGAATGAAAACCACGACCAACAGGACAACCTTATAGAGTCAGTCAGGTACAGCAATAAGGCCCGTCCTTGTTTACGTCACATGCGCAGCCGAGCAGGAAACGTGAATCATTCTCATGACTCACCATGTCAAACCTACCCACCAAGTTTCTCTCCTGTCGGTTCATTCCTTCTGGGTGCAACTATATTTTCGATGATGAGTGTTTATACCTTCAATACAATTGTAGATTTTAATCGTTTGTTATCTGTAAGTTCTTTCTCACCAGTCTTATTTCTGTTTATGTGGTCTTTTTCTTTATTGAGAATCTGGCAACTGTTCCTTAGTTGGTCTCTTTCCTCAGTCAGGTTCTGGTAGCTGCTCTTTAGCTGGTCTCTTTCTTCAGCCAGGTTTCTGATACTGGATAAGAGAGTCTTCTTCTCTGCTTCCAAAGAGAAGATGGTCTGGGACAGATTGTTCTTCTCCTTATTCACATTAATATCTGTATTGAAAATACCACAAACATTTGCCTTGCTGAGCACAATTAACCCATTCTGGAGAGGATCAATTACATCTTCAGTCAGCAATTTTATTTAAACGTGTAGAGAAATATAACTGTTATTTCACTGTTTAAAGGTTTTGTCGATATTTAGTGATCATGGAATGACATTCCTGACAGAGGTATCGCTCTCGACTGGTCTCAAGAACGGTTCACCTTACCAGTTCGCCAAGTTCATCTCACCCCAAAATGGAGAGAAGACCAAGTTCAAAGGATTCCAAGTCAGCTAATTTACAGTCTCAAGAACATGATTGGGATAGAGTACCACAACAATAGAAATCTACATATCTGTATTTGAAGTATTTAAGTTTCACACTGAGGTACTCACAGTAGATGTACAGCACTATGTTGGTGATCAGCAGGAGAACACACAGCAGTCCCGCACACACCGCAGCCCGTCTAGAACATCTGCTTCCTGTTCCAACACCTGATAAAAAGCGCCTGACTTAGCATTAGCATTGACATAGAAGACCTGGAGTCTGCCATTTCGTGTTCAAGAAAATGCTTCTGCAATGACTGAGGCTATTTATGTATTAATGAACATGTCTGTGAACAGGAAATAAGCATAAAGGGCTTCCTGCTATCCATATGGTTTCGATTTGACACTGTGATACAGAATCTGTGATGTTCTTCTTAACAAAACTGTCTCTCAGTTTGACTAACGCAACACACCAGATGTCTCGGCTTGGAGTTGTCGAGGTTCCTAATGGTGTCCTGAGATAATCACTGCTCGCTGAATGTCTGCAGTTGTGGCTACAGTGATAAGACCCATCCTTGCTTATGTCACATTAATGGCCTGAGCGTGAAACTTGAATCATTGGCATGTCAGATGATGTCAAAACTACCCACCAAGTTTCATTCCTGTGGGTTGATTCCTTCTGGTTACATCTATTTGTGTAATTCTTCCTTTTGGCAGAATTGGTAAGATGTTCACCTTGCAGGAATAAATGTGAGTACAGTACTTTGATGAAGCTGTTAATCACAGAAATGTGCATGTATGATTGTAGCATATTTAAGATATGCTTTACGTGTTAATTTCAGTTTTTGTTTTTCTACAGCGTTTATTCACAGGGTTTGGTGCGCAGAGATCCTTTTTTGTTTGTTATTATAGTCTGAGATTAACAAATGAGAGACGGGAAAGGCCCAAGAGCTTGTAAGCTTTTTGTGGTAGCCAGAGAAAGTCTGCTCTTCCGAGAGATGGTGGTAGAGACTGTGAAAATACACTATATAGACAAAAGTATTGGGACACATTACACCTAGGGGAGGTTTTGGGACAGCCCATTCTAAATCCAAAGGCCCTTAGCTACAGCTGTAACAGCTTCCACTCGCCTGGGAAGGCTTTCTACAAGATTTGTGTGTGTAAATCCGGGCGTTTCATTCAGTCTCATTGCCACAGGTGTATAAAATCAAGCACCTAGCCGTGCAGTCTGCCTGTACAGACATTTATGGAAGAATGGGTTGTTTTAAAGAGCTCACTGTAATGGGATCCCACCATTGTAGAAAGTCAGATCTGCAAATTATGTGTACTTTACTTTTAGAGAAAGTTAGAACCAATAGAAACTGTACACAGAGTATGTTGCTGCAAGGTATCTGTGGTTTTGAATTGTAAAAAAACATTATCCATTTGCGATTTTTCAAAATTGTGTAATTTGTGTGAAAGGTGTACTTTATACATCATATATATTCCTTAGGGCTGGGAACCTTTCATACAAGGTACAGCTCAAAGTGTGTCATAATCAAACTTATAAAAAAGATGTGCTTTTAAAAAAAACTATATACAAATCTAAGCCAAATTTGCATTCAGGATGTATGATAATACTTAATAATGTCTTTTATTGCAAAAGGCCAGCATTTTGCAGATTTCTGATCTAGTGCTGTAATTTAGAGCTTGTAATAAATTAGATTTATATATATATTTCTAATTCCCTGATACAGAAAAGGTCAGACACCAGCAAGCTTTCTTATTGACTAGTTAATAGTAACTAGGGTCGTTCACAATATGGACAAGTATTATTCTTCTTCTCCTTATTATTATTATTATTATATAACACATTTCATAAATTAAAATGACATTTTTGAAATGATTTACAATACAAAGTAAAGCAGCAGAGAAAGAAGAGAAATTAGTTATTCAAAAAATAAAATAAATAATGATAAATAAAATAAAAATGTAATTATAAAATTTACAGAGCATAGATCTGTTATTTTATCACATGGTAAATTAGACTTTTTAATAGTGTAAACAAGGAAGTCTTTGAGCGTCATCATCATTATCATTCATTTCATTCATGTATGAAGGTTATCAAGGTGATTAAAAATAGCAGAGATCCTAAAATGGAACCCTGTGGAACTCCCCTCCCAAAAATACAGTTTCAAGATGAATGCTTGCCCAAATAACCAAAAAAAAAAAAAAGTAACAAAATTTGTGTATTCTTCCAGTAGGTCTATCCTCTTAGATATACCTGCTCACTTTTAAAGTTGGTGCCTTAGAATCTTCATGATAGCTCCACTGTAATCATGCAAGACCAAAATATGGGGAATATGTGAAGGTTGTTCACACCATGGACAAGTGCTATTTTAGCACGGTGGTTAAAAAGACCACATGACTGTATTTTCTCAGATGAATTCTTAGATTCCAGCCATACCATTGAAAGCAGTTTAGTCAATTAAGTGCTGTTTATGCCATTTGATGATTTTAATTAGAAAAGCAGGATTGTCATAAATTTAAACTTTTTGTTTTAATCAGTAGGATATATGTTCCTTTTAACAACACCTTCATCAGTTACCAAAGTAGTCTTGAAACCATTTAGGAGGACACCACCAGACAGAGAGCATGAGAATTTAGCTTTTCATATACCGTTCTGTAAAACTGGAGAGACAATTTTATTGTACCCTTGTATGCTATAGGCTTTTCATGATGTCATTCTGGTACATGTATTTCTGAAGTATGTAGGTTTATTGCTTTGGTTCTTATCCTTCAGTTCTGTGACTAAACGACTGTATAAGTCGGTGTGTCATGTTGCTTCTATTGGTAATGCTGTAGCTGTATATAAGCTGTATATAAGTAATGTCAGTACAAAATAATGAAATACAGTCTCCGGGTATGTGCATGTTACAGTACCTGTCGTCCTTGTCCCCCTGGGTGTGCAGGGAACCTGATTTCTAACAGCGTTCGCTTTGTAAAACTCTCGAGGCATCTTCCTCAGCTCAATGATGTTCTGATGTACTGGGGTCTTTATGAGCACAAACCCACAGGAAATGAACGAAAACAGTCAGGGGGGTTACCTGAGGCTTCGGCCTGATGCAAACATAAACATGTCTGTGTGGGAAGATCAAGAAAAGCAAAAATCATTGTTTGAAGTCTCAAAAAACTAGAAAAACTAGATTTTTGTATGACTATCCAAGCAATTTTATGCATAAACTCATATAGAATTATTTAGCATATAGCTACATGTTTGTATAAGCAAGTACCCACACATGGATTGCATGGAACAGTTTTTGTTGTTGAAATTCTGGAATTATGGAAAGCCAGGAGAGGTCATTCAAGTCAGTCAAATATGCATTGGTAGCTTTTCATGGAAACTTTCAATAATGCAATTCAGTAGTAATTCTCCATCAGAGAAGTAACAAGATACTCAGTTTGGGATTTCCTTAAAAGGTAGGAGTGCACCAATAAGCTCAGAAAAGCCAAAAGGCCTGGAACACCAACGAGGGCTACTAAAGTGGAAGGTCACCGAATTCTTTTAATGGTGAAGAAAAGACCCTTCACACCATCTAGTCAAGTCACAAGATGCAAACAGCTAGAAACACTCAACAACAGGAAGGCCAACTTAGTCTTCGCTGGCAAACAACTCAAAAAGCTTGTCTAGTTCTGGAGCAACATTCTTTGGACAGAAGGAAAAGAATATGGAGAGAAAAAGAAAGGAGGGTCTCCACTAGCATACCACATAATCTCTGAAGCTTGGTGGAGGCAGTGTTATGGTATGGGCATGTATTGCCAGTGGAATGCTGGTTACTGGTGTTCCTTGATGACATGACTGCTGATAGAAGTAACAGGATGGATTCTGAAGTGTAGAAAGCTATTATTGATCTATGTTGTATGCGGATTCAGATACTGCATAACTAATAGGACAGTACAGTGGTCGAGAAGTGCAAAACAAATTAACGTTTCAGGAAAAAAAAAAAGAAAAATAAAAACAAATTTACAAATGAAAAAAAATGACATTCAAGAAAACAAAATGACAAAANTGACGTCTAAACTTAGAGTTGGAAATGTTAAGGAAAGTAAGTGGGCTGTAACGCTAGATACAGTGGATAACCTGCTAGCTAGCTTAAACTGGCTGAGAGCTTTTGCAAAACAGCTCACTTTTTACAGCCCAAGTGGTTTAGACGTCGCCTGTTCGTCTCTTTCTTCCATCTGCTCTTTTAAAAACTCTAAAGACCTTCCACAGGAAAAACAAAAGTGTGCCAGCTGGCTAAAACGCGTGCCACAAAATGGACACAAAACATGCTTTAGCGTAGTGACCATCCCACGTGTTAGACCTACCCTTTCCATCAGAATTCAGAGTTTGTTACAGTAGTGTTACAGGACTGGTAAAAGTGTTTCATGTCTTGTAAATTTGTTTTTACTTTTGTCATTTTGTTTTCTTGAATGTAATTTCTTTTTATTTGCAAATTTGTTTTTATTTTGTTTTCTGAAATGTTAAATTGTTTTGCACTATGTTAAATGTTAAATTGTTTTGTTTGCCACTGTAGGACAGCCTTTTGATGACCCAAAGCATGCCACAAAAGAGCTTCTTAATGCCAAGAAATGGAATGTTCTTAAATGGCTAAGTCAGTCACATGATCTCGACCCAATTAAGCATGTTTTTCACTTACTGAAGGCAGAAAGACCCACATCTTCTGTAAATATCATGTACATTATTTTATTTGTTATAAGAAAAAGCTTCAAATTGGGTATCAGCTGCTTAAGGGGACACTGCAGGTGTCATTAAGTTTTGATTTCATCAATGATTTCATATTTAACACATATGCAATATTGGCTGGTAGAATACCATAAGGACACTAATTAGAATTTCAGTCAATTCTGTCTTGTAGTAGCTGGCATACTGTTTGTTTTACCAGTTAGTTGATGACTGCTGTGTTTGTTGTATATTTATGTTGTATATGTATATATGTACAGATGTGTCATTTTGCTTAATGCACATCAATACAGTATATCTCATGTTTTATTCATTTCCTGTTCTGCAGCCTGTTCAGTTATTAGATAGTAAATAATTATGTTCTCTCATCTCTATCCATCTCATTCAGTTCAATGTTTAATGCACTGTTTATTAATACCTGCATTAGCAGAAATACACAGGAAACCTACAGGAAAGCGCTGAGCTTCCTGAAATGTATGTGGCTTTGGGTTGATGAAGAGATAAAGATGTTTGTGTGCAGGAAAGTAAAGAAATGTGAGAAGAGCTGCAGCTGAAGAAGGTCCCTCAAAAGCTGCTGGTATAGATGCAAGTCAGAATTTACATTGCATAATATCTTAATATTTGTACACTCTTAACATTTAAAAAGTTGCCATTTGATAGTATTGCATGCTTATTAATACTCAGATATTCATATGCTTTAGGGTCTTTTAAAAGAAATTGAAAAATAGAATTTTCTGCAAACCACATTGTAGTACCAAATGTAGGAATGCCATTTGCCTTATATGCTCTTATGGAACTTTTGACAATTACTGTTGTAGCCATTGTGTTCTAAGCTCCCAGCTTTCTGCCATTGTTAACTTTTAATTATACAAGTTGAGTGTCTTATAAGTTTTATACATCTGTAAGCAGTTACTAATACTGCTGACTTACTCATCGGGTCCTGTGTTTTCTCCTTAAACATGGCATTATCAGTAAGTTTAATATAGAAATGTTGTATATTAGTAATATTTCATCTAATTATTTCAACAAATATACTACTTGAGTTTCTCATTCTAGGTTATTTGTTGTTGTTTGTTAGTTTAGATGGTAACACTTTATGCATTAAGTGTTGACTGACTAACTAACACGCATGAATGCTTTAGTTATCTTGAAGTAATACATTAACAATGATTAAAGTGCTTAGCCAATGTTAATATATATATATATATTTATATTTATTTATTTAAAAATATTTATTTACATTTTAAACAGCACATCACAGTTGCATTATTTGTTCAAATGTTATATTGTTCTTGTAGTTTTCACACTTTTCATCAACCTGCCAATTAACCTGTTTATTTCTTGGAGGACCTGGCGATAAGGAGACTATTTAACACTATCACACATTGACAGAGAACAGTACACATGCATCTGCACTCTCTGTTAAGATATTTGAAATGGAATACATGGGAAGACGTTAAAGAAAGAGCAGGGCAAAACTGCAATGTTTGCAATTGCATTTTATTTGTGCGCACAACCGTACATAACGGCTGGCAAATCAAAAGAGGAAAACAAAGGCCGTTTGACATGGCATGTTTTTGCACTCGTATGGTTGTTTGTATTTTCAGTGCAGTGAAGAAATACAGTCCTCCAAATCCAAAAGTGGGGCTTTCCATTAAGAAGAAAGTCAGGGGTGGTCCAAAATTGTTTTACCCATAGGGAATGTACATCAGCGAGTCGTGTGTTTCTCATGAAGCCACACTAGATGTGTTTTCGTGGTTGAGGTGTGACCGTAAATCGGTGGTAACACTGATAATCTTTGCTTTGTTCTAAAAACCGTACAAGCAACGGTAAGCAGCAAATGAGCAAAGATATACACTCAACATCAAAACAATAGTTGCACCCAGAAGAAGGTGTCCAACTGCAATGCATTATTTATTGAGCTACACATACAGAAGTAGTGTCTCTCAGTATGGCATCAGGCCGCCGTGATTGCTAACTCTTGGTATGGAGTTGTAGAGGTTCCTAATGGTGTCCTGTGATAATCCATCCCCTGCAGCTTGGTGTTGGCACTAACAGAATGACTCCTGGAGGGCATCACTGCTCGCTGAATGTCTGCAATCGTGGCTGTTGGGTCATTTGGGTACAGGCTCAACCTTGCTTACGTCTTATTAGCATGTCTCACAATGTCAAGCCTACCCACCTAAGTTTCATTCCTGTCGGTTGATTCCTTCTGGGTACAACTCAGAACATGTTGCATGGTAACATGAAAGCCGACAGAGGGTGCCAAAGGTTCACCTAAAGGAGCAGTGTGTGAGTCTCTGCTGCTAACCTACTGAGCCCCCTACCCTCCCCATCTTTCACTAATAAGCTTGATGCTCCATTTGTCAAATGAGGGTTTTCAAACCTCTCATAATACAAAATGGTTATCTGGCACCTGTGTTCTAGCTATTTATTGGATCCATTGAGCACTTCTAACTAGCACCATCCTATCATTAGTATAACATAGTAACTCAACTCAATTCAGATTTAGCTTAATAATGCCCACTTCCCCCCTGATAAGCCAATTTAGACCATAAAAACTTCTATGTTAATACTGGTAACATTTTGTGATTTTTAAGACATTTACTAAGGCATTGAATTAGTCTTTTGTTATGGGGGTATTTTTATTTTGAAAGGCAGGGCTGTGTGTGTTATTGCAACAAGCATTAGTAGCCTACCAGGATAACAGAAACAAGCCAAGAGCTAAGTGACTACCCTTTTTCCTCGTGTTTTCTATTTGCCATTCATTGTAGTACATGGCATGGTGGTGGTGGTGGTGGTGGTGTGTTAGTGTGTGTTGTGCTGGTGTCCTGTCTCCAGAATCCTGTGGGCAGCATACCGAGGGCAGCGTCCTGAGGGCAGCGTCCTGAGGGCAGCGTCCTGTGACCACTGTGAAGGACTAGAGGATGACCAACACAAACTGTGCAGCAGCAGATGAGCTACAGTCTCTGACTGCACATCTACAAGGTGGACCAGCAAGGTAGGAGTGTCTAATAGAGCGGACAGTGAGTCCAGGTTCTTTGTTGGAGCAGACTTGACAGTCTCTATAAGTAACTGACATTTTTATCCATACACAAATGATATTCGGACAAGCATTTATTGTCATGTTGAAGGCATATCAGAGATGTTTATTATGAGCATGTGGTCAAAGGAATAAACATTAGATGAACGTTAGAAGGTAAAAGAAACAGCAGGAAATGAATGAGTGCTTCCTTATGTAGTTTGACACTGAGTCTTCCTCTCGCATATCCAAGGCAGTTGGCTCTCACAGCGTACATCTCGCCAGTTGGACAAAATGTCATAACTAGTAGCAGACACCTGCACACAGCTTTCTCGTGTGTAGATCTTACCGCTAAAGTATCTGCCATTGTCAGGTTCTCCTTTCATCCAATACCTAGAACCACACAAAAGGACAAAAGCTATGAATAAGAAATATGGTATGTTCTTTGTTTTAAAGGGTCAATTTTCATGCTAAACTAAAGATTTCTCACTGTTTTTAGATAAAACCCTTGATGTACCATGTATACACAACTTGCAACATATTTCAATCCATACAGTATATACTGGGAATTCCGCCTGTTTTTGTGATGTCACAAAAAGTGTATTTGTGTCCAAAATGGCAACTTTACAGGAGAGGGCAAAAACCTCATTTAACTGTAATGTAAGTCAGTGGAACCAGACTTTTTTCCAAGCAGTTCTAGGCCATTTCTTTTGGCCCATTCGTCATGACCTTTTCACACAGTGTAAATGGCCGATCATGCAATCAAATAATGCAAAAGAGTAAAGATCCACTAAAATGAAGATACATGTTTTTCTATGGAGAGCGATGAGATATTCACCTATTCAGTCTACACATGGGCCCCTGGCCCTTCAAGCTGAGAGGTTTAGGCTGTACTGCTTTTTGAACTAGGCATATTACTGGGTACCCAATCATAACAGAGGTCGTTTACATACACTGCTCAAAAAAATTTAAGGAACACTTTTTAATCAGAGTATAGAATCAACTCTGTTCAACTTCTGGGATATTGATCTGGTCAGTTAAGTAGTAGAGGGGTTGTTAATCAGTTTCAGCTGCTTTGGTGTTAATGAAATTAACAACAGGTGCACTAGAGGAGCAACAATGAGACACCCCCCAAAACAGGAATGGTTTAAAAGGTGGAGGTCATTGACATTTTGTCCCTCCTCATCTTTTCGGACTGATTTTTCACTAGTTTTGCAGTTGGCTTGGGTCAGCGTCACTACTAGTACCATGGTGCAGTACCTGGACCCTACAGAGGTTGCACAGGTAGTCCAACTCCTGAAGGATGGCACATCAATACGTGCCATTGCCAGAAGGTTTGCTGTGTCTCGCAGCACAGTCTTAAGAGTATGGTGGAGATTCCAGGAGACAGGGAGTTACTCTAGGAGAGCTGGACAAGGCCGTAGAAGGTCCTTAACCCCTCATCAGGACCGGTATCTGCTCCTTTGTGCAAGGAGGAACAGGATGAGCATTCCCAGAGCCCTACAAAAGGAACTCCAGCAGGCCACTGCTGTGAATGTGTCTGACCAAACAATCAGAAACAGGCTTCATGAGGGTGGCCTGAGGGCCCAACGTCCTGTAGTGGGCCCTGTGCTCACTGCCCAGCACCGTAGAGCTCGATTGGCATTT
>JAVGWN010003202.1:0-10472 GCA_034552555.1 Semaprochilodus insignis | reverse complement strand
TGTGGTAGCACCACTCTGACAGGGCGCTGACCTCGTCTCTGTAGGCAGTCTCGTCTCCATCTGTGATGAGGCGTAGGATGGTGGTGTCATCAGCAAACTTGAAGATGATGTTGGACGCGTGTCTGGCTACGCAGTCATGTGTAAACATGGAATAGAAGATCTGGTAGAGGACACGTCCTTGAGGAGCCCCTGTGCTCAGAGAGAAGCTGTTTCCTACTTGATTAGTTATTCAGTAATAACTTATTCAGTAATAACTCATCCAGTGTGCATTGAAATGCTACATACCCCCAAATGCTCAACACCCAAACTTAGACCAGTACTTTATTCACAGTTTACAGTATTTTGGGAATAACAAAGTTAGAACGTGGTAAAAACACGTAGTGGTGCTATAAATAATCATAGGAATGTGTTGTTAGTGTGAATATCTGTTTCATGAGTGAGACTGGGTTATGGGTTATCGGGTATAAGTCACAGTGGATGTCAGATTCTTTAGAAGTTCATTCTCAGTGCGGCAAGGATTGCTCACTTACAGCTCCGTTTATCATCCAAAACATCTTCACTTATACAGCCGACTACAAACTGTCTGAAACTCATACGACACTGGATTCATCGCTGAATCGTTTTATATATGTATCTCCAAAGAAAGAAGTCCGAACTAAACCTTAAATCTCCAAAATGATGGCTTTACATACATACTTCTCTTGTAATGTAAGTCAATGGAACCAGATGTCATTCTGAGTCGTTTAGGCCCATGTCTTTTAGCCCATTCGTCATGAAGTTCACCCACAATGTAAAGGACAACAGACATTCTCGGATTATGTCAACAAATAATAAACGATTGAAATAGAGATATGAGCTTTGCATATAGTTCAACAAATGACGTAATCAGACTGGTGGGGATTGTTGTTAGCGATCTCTGCTAGGGTGGAAGCTGCTCTGTACTGACATCTAGTGGTTCTCAATAGAAACGCATTAGCTCTTGTAGAAACCTGTTTAGGGAGCTGCAATGACGTCATTTCCCACTGTATTCCAGTATGGACACAGAATTCCTGTTAATGGTCTGTAAGAATGTTCTGAATAACAATATTCAGTAATAATTATTTAATAATAATTAATTCAAGTTAATTGAGTTATTTCAAGCTCATTTAGTTCATTCAAGTTGAGTTAGTTAATTGAATTTCAAATAAAGGGCTAACAGTGCAAGAATCTGTGTTTTATGCCCAGAAACTTATTATTTCAAGTTCAAATAACTTAAATTAAAGCCACTTTGTGGACTGACTTTGATATGGAAGCCCATTTGTGCCATTAAAAGAAAAAAAGGCCATATAGTAAGTCATAATAATGAGATACTAAGATAATTATAAGATAGATATAAGATATAAAATAGATTCATGATAATGAGATAATACCTCCATCATGAGATGCAAAGTCACAACTATGAGAAAGTAAGTCATAATTGAGAGTCATAATTATGAAATGCTAAGTCATAATTAGGATATTCTGTGTGGTCTTTTTTTTCTTCAAGTGGTGGAAATGGTCTTTCATACATTCATTTAGTAAAATATTTATTAAAATACACCAATTGTAGTCAGTTACACTGACCTTCTAATTTAACCATATATATGTAAGTGACTTGAGGTGAAATAGTTAACTGTAGGTATACTTACTGACTCAGATCTTCTTTACAGTGGTGGTGGTGATGGGAACCAGGGTTCTCCATGTCTAGAACACACATATAGACATTTTATTGACTATCTAAACCACCAGTGAACCTACACGTGCCTTCTGAGTGTATATGGAATGTTGATGATGGAAAATCTGGAAAACCTGGAAATAATAAGTTTTCTTTGGGGGACTATTTTACCTCACAGCGCCCTGCAGCATGTATCCCTCCACCATGAATGGAGTTTAAGGCTGAAATCTTCTCCACACTATCATAAACAGCGTCTCAGACATCAGGCAGCGTATTCAGAACCACCTCATGTAGGAACTTTCTGTGAGGGAGCTTTTAGAGGGGGACGTCTGGTTACCTTCACCACCACTGTCAACAGTCCTGGCTCTAAGTTTATCTAGAGCACAGCACTTCACACCAGACCACTTTGAATTACTGTGTTTACATCTTAACTGTAACTTAATTATGCAGACATTGTAAAAAAAAAAAAAAAGCCGGTGGATTTCCACTTTAATGTCTGTGTCTCTGCTTTGACGGACGGCTGTCAGATGGGGTTGAACTGCAGGCTGGAGAGCTGCTGCAGTCTGGCTGTCTGGAAGAAAGACACCAGCAACGGCTCGGCAATCGACATTTTGCGCATACTGTCTGCCCTTTATCATGCTAACCGTCAGGACTAATGGTGACATGCACTGGGTAATGTGTGGGACTGATGGCTCTGTAAGCCTTGGGTGGTCTGGGCCGTACCTAGTAGGAGGGGGTCACTGCAGAGTCACTGTTTTAAGCCTGACTCGGATCACCACGTATTTCTCACATTCCACCTTGTGGTGTGAAATGCCTTTAGTAACAGGGCTTTCTTTACAAGCAGCCCAGAAGGCTTCTCATGCTCAGTTCTATTTAATTCAGTTCAGTCCAATTCCATTTAAACCCTTTAATAAGGTTTGGAATTATCTGAACAAAATAAATGTTTTATGATATATATATATATAATTTAATTTTCCTTTCAAAGTTGTTTAAGGTTCTAAATTTGGTGCTAAAGCTAGTTTAGCTCTTGGTTTTCTCAGTATTGGTAGCTAGCTAACCTACTTAGGCACGTTAATATCCTAACTTTTTACTTTTAGATGTGAACAGAGTCGTTCAGAGTGGTTTGGTGAGTCAGAACTGTTCACAGTGGTGGTGAATGTAACCAGATGTCCACTCCTAAAAGCTATCTCTCCTCTCTCTCTCTCTCTGTGTGTGTATATATATATATATATATATATATATAGGGGGATAATGGTAAAATAGAGGTAGATCAACTAATAATAAGGCTCTACTTGGCCATATAACAGCCTGCTGGACTGCATCACTATGACCTTAATTAAAAAAATAAAATAAATTTCTTTAAAAGTTTTAATAAACATTTAATACTCTTATAAACTCACACGTTTCTATGCTAAAAAATTAAAGACATTAAAACGTTTACATGCGTCTCAATTCGCTTACATAATTAAACTGAGGACTTTTATTTGTTTATTTGTTTATATTTTATTTATTTATTAAATTTATTATATTTATTATATGTTTATACATATATACATATGCTATTATTTATACATATGAATTATATTATAACACCTATAACAGTATTCTATATATCATAAGCATAAATTACGATTATTATATATGTTTATATTTATATTTATTTCTTTTTGATTTACGCAAACAAGGCATCATACGCTCAACCGCGCAACCCAATAAACCAAAAAAACCCCACACAAATAAATAAATAAACAACCTGATAGATGGATAACGACTGGACAGCGTCCAAAAGCAAACAATAAGACGAGGAGACCCAAAAAAATTGGCGCCTACTTCTTTCCTTTAAATCGCCTGTGCGCTGCGTTCCCTCCACGCACGTAGCAACGTGACGTGAGGCGACGTGCTGACGTCATGACGCTTCCCTCCCGCTCGCCCACCGATTGGCCGTTAGACGTTTAAAGGTATTGTGCCGCGCTCTGATTGGTCGAGCAGCATTTGGACGCGAAATTCAAACGCTTTAGCTAAAAGTGGCGCTCTCCCCCACCCGCCGCCTCAGTTCAGCGCCTGGATTTACCGCGTAGATCTGAGATGTGGAGCTAGGGCGGTCTGTTTCAGACGAGGAAGGGACTTCGAGACCGCAGGGGTCGCGTCGAAAGAGTTTTATTCCCGAGGTAAGATGGTGGAGCTTGTTTAGATGAAGTTTGTGCGGTGTATATTAGCATATATTGCTTATTTGTCCGGGTATTGTTGGCGATATCTAGCTTGGCGCGAGGCTCGAGCTGCCTCCTTGTGCGAATTGCTCCGTTCCACCTTAAATGCTGTAGCAGTTACATTCTGGCGCCGCTGGCGCCAGAATGTAACTGCGGCACCATTTAAGGTGGAACGGGATAATTCGAACAAGGAGCCACATTCAACCCCATTAAATTTTTACTCCATCGTTCATCTGCACCAGTTTACCCACAAATAGCTCAATATTTGAAGGATGCCGTTTCATTTTTCCACACTTTTAAAGGTTCTAATGGTTCTAAATTTGGCGCTAAAGCGAGTTTAGCCCCTAATTTCCTCAGCATTGGTAGCTAGCTAGCTAGCCTGCTTAGGCGCGTAAATATCCTTAGATAGCCACTTAGCCGCTAACTTTTTAGTTTTAGAAGAGATTAAAACATTTTTTAGAATTAAGAACCTTTTAACAATATACAGAAACAGCTTTTGATGTATATTATCCAACCTAATCTAGGCTATAAATGCATCACTACAACAGAGATAGTGGGGCTTGTTGGGAGACCAGCTAGCTAGCTAAGCTAGGCTAAATAATAGCATGTAAACAAGGTGCGGAAGTTGTTTATTAGTTTTATTCCATGTTTTAAATGTGGTATACTAAATATCTGGTGAAGAGTTTTGGTATAGCTAAGCTAATGCATGAGCCTTTTGGGAAATGGTGGCTGATACACATGTGGTAATGAGCTAGCTCATAATTTAGTCATTTATTTATTTATTTGTTTGTTTGTTTGTATATGGGCATGGTGGCTTCTGTGTGTGGTAATTATGTAGCTTGTTTGTTTGTTTATTTATTTTATGCTGTTGCTAAAGTGTGGTAATAATAGTTCTTGATTTAGTTGTCTTTTAAAATGGTGGCTATGCATGTGGAAATTATCTAGCCTTTTGTTTGTTTGTTTGTTTTTGGCTGTTGACTTCATTTGACAGCTCGATGTATGCTCATCGGTGTTGTCATTCTCTGTTTTGCAGTTTTTGGACTTCCACTGGGACCACAAAAGTCCACCAATATGAAGTGTGTTGCCCGGACTAAAGGTTCTGCAGGTTCTCTCCTTGCAGAAAAGGATAAGATTGAGCTCCCGGTGGAGGTAAAGGGCCAAACAGCACCACCAGGGGCCACTAGCCCAGGGCAGGTCACACCTGCCATCTCCCGCCATGCAGATGACCCTCCAAGAGGCCCTCACAATAAGGAGAACCGGGAAGAGCAGCGCAACTCTGCCGACGTGCCGTCTGACGACGAGGTCATCCTGAGTGGCTCAAGTCTGGCGGAGGACAGCGGCTACCTCTCCCTCCAAAACAGCCAGCTAGAACACGTGGACTCGGACTCTCACCTTATAGAGACCTTGGAGACATGTCCAGAGCAGAGGGTGTCCTCAGATGCCCATTCAGACTCTATTTCTAATTCCTCTTGCCTGCCCGTACTGAAGTTCCAGGAGGACGTGTGCAAAGCGCTGGCAAAGAGCTACAGAAAGAGCCAAAGCTATGACTGGACGATCATTAGCAGGCTAGCTGAGCTCCACGGCCTCCATCATGTCATTGGAGGGAAGATGGGGTTGGAGCATGTGGACATTCTCTGTGGTCTGCTGAAGAAGGACATGAAACACATCCTCACCAGGATCCTGAGCCTTTTAGGGGAATGTGACTTAATCAGGTAGGTTCACGTTAACACTGGTTTTCCCGTCTCCAGTCTCAGCTGTGGATTTCAGTGTGCCCTAAAAGTTTGCTCTCTTTTTTTTTTAAACAGCTGTAAGAAGGTGAGCAAGACGTGGCGGAAAATCATTTGCCAGGACGAAAGAGCTCTTCAGAGGTGTAAGAACGCGGAGAGAATGCTGAGGGTGAGTAGTAATGTCATTGATGAGTGCAAAAAAGAATAAAGTGGTCTTGGGTGGTCTTCTCTGATCTCACTGTCATCTTCATGTTTGCTTGTAGGACTCGGGAAGGTCCATGGGCTCTCTATCCAGGGACTTCTGTCTTAGCCGGGTGGTGTTGTCTTGCTTGCAGACAAGAGTAACCTCCTCTACCCCTGTCCACAAAGCCAAGAAGACAGATGGCACACCCAAGACGAGCCGGTTTGCAGAGTTTCATGAGGTGTGCATAAATATTCATTTTTGCTTAATTAAAGGGCTTGGTGGAATGTCTGCATAGCCGTTGCAACAGGCATTCAGTTTTCATTATGCACGTGGATTTTTGTTTGTCATGAAGTCCAAGATAGGCACACAGCCTTCCTCAGCTTGCTAGTGCCATTCTTGCCACCAACTTGACAGCAAAATGAAGTACTACTTAGCAAATGAGCTACATAATTTCCATAATCGGACTACATTTACTGTATTTAGCTGATGCTCTAATCCAGAGCAACTTACAAGGCTAACCGTACTACAGGTAGGCCAATGTAGTGTTGGGAGTCTTGCCCAAGAACTCTTATTGGTGTAGCACAGCACAGTCGATTGAACCCCACTCTCCTACACATGGTGGTAGCTCACTGGCAAATAGTAGTGTTATCCGTTGTGCCACACCAACCACCTACACTATAGAGCCACAAGTTCATGCCATATGGCGTCACTGTATGTACCTGGCATCTCTAGTTTCTCAACCCCTCGGCGCTTTATTTTATTATCATTATTTTTGTCCACCTCTACTTGAATATGCCTAGTAACGTTCCTGCTTGGCTTGAGCAAGGAAATCTCCAAAGTGTGCTGGATGTCGTCCCTCCAGTGCCAAAATTGAGTACCCTTGGTATACAGCTAGGGAGAACACTGCCACTGAGTCTTTCCTCAAACTGATATTGACATTCTGGGTATTGGACGATACTGAGCCAACCTTTCTTCTTGGAAATCCAGTTAGCATGGCCTTGTACCGTGTTGGTGCTATTTCAGGAAAGACTTGTTACAGGCGTGGGTCGGGTTCCAGCGTTTTCTGCTGTTGTCAGCTCTGTGCTGTGTATGCAGTACGGATAGTGGCGGGGACAGTTATCTTAAAGGCACAATTCGAAAGAGTGCAGTTTTTTAAATCACGAGCTGCTGTTTAAACTAGTTCCTACATGAAGCCGAGGAACATTGGGATACTTCAGAATACACAATTTCATGTTATGTGAAACATCTGATCTGCTGGATCAGAGAAAAAGAACCAGTAGCCCTTTCATTGGGGTGTATATATATGCATGCACGTGCGCAAATAAAGAATGAAATGCAGTTAAATGGGACTGTATGCATGTAGTCTGTGTTCTACAAGTAACGACCATATTCAACATGCGTTCAGAAAAGCATGTTTCATATTGGGACATGAAACATCAAATATGATCACTTAAAAGGTGGAACATAACCCAGTAACTCAGTGCTTGTGAACTGTCTGTGCTTGAGATGCTGAATTATTCAGCCAGTCGAGTTGATGGACAATGATGGACGTTTAAATCTCCCAGTACTGTATAAACAGAAGATGGATGGCTTTCTTCAAGTCACTTGGTGCTTCCTTTTTTTGAAAAGCTCTGTCTTTCTGCCTTGAAAGATTCTCTGTCCAGCAGGAGGCGCTAGACACTGAGCTGTACCCTCTTATCAATGACTAATTTATCAATTTAATTCATTTATTCTAACGATTCCTTTTTGCTTTTTTCCCACCAGGCTACGAAATCGCTAAAAAGCCACGAGGCTCTGAGATGTTGCCGGCTCTGCGGTTCACCAGCACGGTTCGACTCTGCCATGCAAAGGGCCGTATGCATGCGTATTAGCTGTGCCTTCGACTTCTGCTCGCAGTGCCAGTCGGCCTTCCACGGCTCCTCTCCCTGCCAGCGGGGCATGATCCGGGCGTCGCCGCGCTCCCAGACTGTTCCTGTCGCAGGTTCTGCCCGGAGTAAACGCAGCATCCGGCGGCTCTGAGCTCCACCCGTTGCACAGTTGTTTAAAAAGAGAAGAATGGAAGAGACGCTGCCTTTACCTCTGAAGAGACTTTTATGAACCTCTTTTTATCGTACAGACTTTTATGTCTCGCTGTTACTCAGCATCCGCAATGTGAAGTGATGTGGGTCACTCTGTCGGTGGTCCTTGCACACGTTTGTAAAGTACTATCATACTGAATGCCAAAAAAAGAACCTGAGAGGATCGCTCAGCCTTCTCAACATGTTTTATAAGATTTTTATAGATGTTGTAAATGTTTTAATGAACTGATGAGTGTTTGTCTACCATGTCCATGCGAACTGTAAATATTTACATGGCTGAATAAAGAGTCCTATATTTTTAAACTTGTGCTCACTGAAAGTCTTAAAGCTTGTTGGTGTTCAGGCTGTTCCAGATGCCTTTTCACGGCGCAGTGTAGTGTATTAGGTCCTCAACCCGTTTAGTCTATTTTTGGTAATTTATCATATTTTTCAAGGCTAGTCTACTGCAACTTGCTCCTGGGTGGTCTTCCTCTATGGGCCATCAGACCCATGCAACTGGTCCAGAATGCAGCAGCTCAACTCATCTTCAATCTTCCCAAGTTCACCCATGTGACTCCACTGCTGTGCTCCCTTCACTGGCTTCCTGTAGCTGCACCTGCATCGGATTTAAAACTCTGATGCCTACAAAGCCAAGAACGGACCAGCGCCTCCCTCCTTATAGCAATGGTTAAGAGTCGATCTGTACCTCAAGCCCTTCGAGCTTCAAGTACAGCTCGACTGTATGACTCGACCCGCCATCCCTAAAGACGCGTGGCAGACGAGCGTCCAGACTCTTCTCTGTCCTGGAGCCCAGATGGTGGATTGAACTTCCACTGGTGGTCCGAACAGCTGAACCTCTCGCAGTCTTCAAGCGCAGACTGAAGACCCGTCTCTGTGTAGAGCACTTCAGTGAGTGAGCACTAGTAGATGTGGATGTTGAAATACTTTGTTTCTGCACTTATACTGACCAGAACCTGTCTCCTCTCTAAGTATGAGTGCTGGGCTGGGGTTGCCAGGTAGTGCACTTATGCTTTACATATGTCTGTGTTTTGTTCTCTCTAGGTATGAGCGCTGGGTTGGGTTGCCAGGTAGTTCACTTATGCTCTATACATGTCTGTGTATTGTTCTCTCTAGGTATCAGCACTGGCCCTTGTTCGGGCAGCGTCTGAGCTCAGGATGAGTTTTAGACTTTAACCTTCCTATACTAGCTGGGAATCATTATCCGACAGAACACTAAGCCCGGTTGTAAGTCGCTCTGGATAAGAGCGTCTGCTAAATGCCTTAAATGTAAATGTAAATATTTAATGTTTTCATCCAGCTAATTTAAATTTAAGGGAAAAACAGCATGACTGAACACAAAACAGAGCTTTTAAAAATAGCTGGTTTAAATATCCCACGTTCTGTTTATCATACAGCAGAGCTGCTGGAAAAGCCAGGATAGACCAGCAGGGAAGGGCACCAGCATCTATTGGATACTGATCCTACCGTACTGGGTGACCAGCATAAACCGCATGTGCTGCTGTTTCACCGGGGTCCATAACTATGGCTCTGTTTGTCCAGGTGGTTATTTTGGGCTGTAAAGCGTCCACCTCCACCAGGTTCCTCACTTCACTCTGGGTCTTGTATTTGTCCACTGGTCTTCTGTACAAGGCTACTCACATACGTCTACACTCACATATAAGAGCAGATGCTCACCTTTGTAGCAGTGAAAGACCACATGATCGACTTGTTTAGGTGTTTTTGTTCTGAATGGTGTGAAATACAGGGGGTCCTGAGCGTCCAGGACACCCTAATTAACCTCCTGGACCCCCTGAATGTCTCAAAATCAAAACTCTGGGGGTCACTGGGGCAAATACACTGTACAAAATCCTAATTTTACAGAACATATCACTACATTATTACAGTTTTCTGTTTATTAGCTATATATGAAACTGTAACAATGACGGACCTTCTCCGTAACGTGACAACCCGACTGTTATTTTACAGACAATCACAGCAAAAACAAATTACATGTATTTGTTATGTTATTATAAAGTTACAGCATTATTTATACAGTGTTTTTCTGTCTAATTCCATTTATTAAATATGAAGATTTATACGAAACCCACATCACCCATGTACAAAATGGAATTCCCCCTTAAACCTAGTAACTGGTCGTCCCACCGTTAGCAGTAACACCTGCCATCATTGCTGTGGAAGAGCTTTCAGTCCTTTCAATTCCCCTACGTTAGAGTACGCCTGATCCAGTGGTTTTCCAAAATTCCTGCATAAGTAAACGGTTGAGATGTAGACCGTCCGTCAGTGCTGAAAGCTCAGTTTTGGAGTGAGTTCTCTTGTTCTGTTATTTGTGTAGCAGCTGTTTAGTCGTCAGCTTTAAATTAAACCTGATTGCTCTGTCAGAAGTTTAACTGACCTGCTGCTAAACTGGATGTCCTCACTGGAGAGTGTTATTATTGTATTAGCATACTGCTGCTGTCTGATGACTGTACCTCCAAAACGATAACTGTACAGTAGCAGACACAAACCTTATTAACCTTTAAAGTTAATGTAAAAAAAACAGTTTATTGGAGGTGAATCTGGAGCATTTCTATAGGCCTATATATT
>JAVGWN010003201.1:0-10473 GCA_034552555.1 Semaprochilodus insignis | reverse complement strand
AGGCGGCCATGTGTTGCTAACGCAACATGCCAGATGTGTTGTCATGGAGTTGTAGAGGGTCCTAATGGCGTCCTGTGATAATCCATCCCATGCAGCTTGAATATTCTCACACAGTTCATGCAGATTGTGCGGTAGGGGTGAAGGTGGAGTGACACCAGGCCTTCTGGACGTGTGACATGTGACAACAAACCATTCATCTTGGTGCGGTACCACAGTGCCTCCACACATAGATTTGTTGGTCGTCTCCACTAAGACAAAAGCAGGACTCATCACTGATCACTCATCACTCCATGACAGTCTGGTACGACACCATTGCAGTCTTTGGCGATGTTGGCGTGGTGTTAAGGGCAGTCGTTGTAAAGGTCTGTGTGCATGTAGTTCTGGGTTTTGCAGCCGTCTGCTAATGGTGCCAATGGTCTACCATTGGCGATGACTCATGGAGGGCATCACTGCTTGCTAAATCTCCACAATCAGGGCTATTGGGTCAGTCAGACTATAAGCTTGAATCATTCGCCTGTCGCACTATGTCAAACCTACCCAACAAGTTTAATTTCTGTCGGTTGATTCCTTCTGGGTGCAACTATTAGTGCAGCTATTCTTTTGATGATGAGTGTACATACTTTAGTTATCACCAGCAGTAACTGCAACCACAGAGGTCTTCATATCCAGACCTTGTACCTTTTTACCAGTCCTGGAATTTGTAATCACTGGTAGGTATAGTGGCAACCAGTTACATTATCATTTCCTTTTACTGCAACTTCAAAATCTAAAATATGAAACTGGATTTAAGGAGTTATGGCTGTAATCTAAGAGTAGAACCCAGGCCGGCTTTTTATATTTATCTGTGTTTACATCATAGAATTTCATCTAATCAAATCAGCTACAAAGGCCTAAACATAAACTTCATTTGGTTATCAGGCTTTAATTTCTACACAAAACCCCATCTACAACCTAAAAGTATTGCTTCCTCTATAAATATGACAGTGAAAAATTCCTTGTCTGGGCTTTATTGCTTTAATAATTCACAGAGCACTAGAAACAAACATAGTCTGTGCATCTGACAGCATGATCTTGTCTGGCAAATGAAGTTGAGCACAGCGCACAGGATGCAAACCAGCGGTAGAATGAATGACAGTGTGAGGTAGACCAAAGAGGAAGCCATCTAATTTTCACGGGCGGAGGCTCAGGAAGTGGCTAGAAACTAAACACAGCGCTGCAGAGATGCACGTTGGAAGGCTTTCAGCCGGCCCTTTATTGGAGTCCTGAACCCTACTGCCTCTCATTAAATTGATTCATGGGCTCAATAAGTGGCGCATGGGCGGCAGGTGCGGATGTCTGCATGAGAGCGAAGCCTGCTTGCATCCATCAGGCTGAAAGGGTGGGGTCAAAGCCTTTCTCTGAGACCCTTCCGGAGGCCATGCGGCCCGGGCCACGGGGATGCTCACCTGCTCCCAAATCTGTCTCGGCAACAGCATAGAGAAACTAACATAGCCAGGGTCAAATAAGTCTTTAAATGGGGTTAAACTGGTGGCACACATATTAATCAGTTTCAGTGACCCTGATATTTCACCTGCACTTAACCCTTAGAGAGCTATTACTGTGATTTTGCAGTGCTATTATACAATTGCATAATTAATCACATAGTTATTACATAATCACAAGCCTAGTTAGATTTAGTTTAGATTTGAGATTGCACTTCAGATTTTCTCTCAGTGTGTCTCAATACCAACAAGTAGCAAAAATCCAAAGCACCTTTTCTTTTTCATTTTTCATTTTCTCATTTTTATCCAATTCATATAATAAAAAATGTTTACTTACAAAAGCAATTTGTTTATAATTACTTTTCCATCAAAATCTCTCTGATGTAGTGAGATAAAAGCAAGAAATACTTCATCACAAGTTACAACAGGCATCTGTTCTGTCAGTAATGGTAGCTTCTAACAGTTAAAGTATGAATTAGGGTGCCTTTTAAATTGAACATATTGCATATTTTGTCTGAACAGACTGATATCATGTTGCAGCAAAGAGGAAAGCATTAATATGCCTTATGCTCATATTAAGCCTCTTACATATTATGTTCTCATTATCTTACATCCTGTAGCTCTCGTCTGAAACAGTCAGTAGTCTATCATATCTTTAATAGATGTCTAACATCACTCTCTGGTTTGTTTCATGGTGGAGGTCATTATTCCTCCATGAGGTCCCATCGCAGTATCCCGCTGAACAGGACTAAATTGACATGTCATGTGCAGGACTGGGAAGTGAAGGAATCCAGTGCGTGCAGGAGTGTAATGTACATGTAGAAATGTAAAACAACAACAACAACAACAAAAAACACAAATTATGAAATAAATTAATTATATAAAATCATAATCCCATAACAACTAGCACACCTAAGAGGGAAACAGTTAAATAATCGATAAGAAAGTTACATAAAACTCATTTTAAGTAGTTTAGAAGCAACCAATAACATGAACAATACTTGAACTTGAATTATTATACTGCAGAAATGGTGGAGCCTTTAGATGGTCATTCTGCCTTAGCTATGGAAAGTGCTCTAAAGAAAAACCAGTACACCGCAATTTAGAAGATTCATGGCAGACCTGGAATATGGCAGTCATTTTCATTGATTACTAAAAGAGAAAGTAATTTATTTGTGAATAGAGTGTGTCAAATATTGGATTTAATTTATCCTCGTATACGGAAGTCTGGACCGGAGTGGGCCCAAAATCATGCAGTAGATGGGGGCAGGACAAATGCTGCCTAATTTTGGGGAGAGCCGGGCTGGAGTGGGATTAAAAAAATCAGTCCTGCACACACTCCTTTGATCAGTTACATATTTCCACTATCCAGTTTAGTCCAGAGGAAGATGGCTTTGCTTTAAAGACTTGGTTCCCCACCTTCATGGGAACATTCCCTGCCTTGGTTGCATTTAGCTACCTCATAAGTGTTTCCTGTAAAGGATGTTTCTGACTAGGTTGCTAATCACCACACAGGGCTGTGAAGAAATTAGTTGAAACTCGTCCCCTGATTGGAAATGTGTTCCTTGACATGGGGTCAGTTTTTTTTGTACCACTTGTATCAGTAGAGCGATGAACGGGGCAAATGCTCAGAGTAACCCCAGACTGTATCTCAGAAGTAGTTATGCCATTAAATACAAATACACAACACAACAGTGCACTCAGACAAGTAACAATGTGTCTAGCCAATCTTGCAATTACCTGCAATTCCCTCAAAAGATTGCAAAATCGATGGGTGTAACTTTTCTGTTTCTCTCTACTTTCACACATTTGTCCCGCTTTTGAAGATTCCCTTTATCTACCCTGCTGCTTTCACTTTGCACACTTCTCTGATTTAGGCTGTGATGGAGTGCAAAAATGACTTTAGCTTGTTCGTCTGTCTTATGAAACTGCCATGGTTTTTAATGGAGAGTGCTGTGTCACTGACCTGCCTTTTTCGTCCTCATTATGCAATCTGGCAGACACTTGCACCACAAGAGAAGATGGCTTTTCGCCTACTGCTCGACATCCTTTTAACCATTACCACTCTTGTGCATTTGTGGCACATTGGCCTTTTTTAAAGCAGATGCCTTCACACCACAAAAGCCTTTTCAACGTGTGAAGTTAAAGAAGGACACTTTGCCGGTGGGGGATGGGGGGTAAAAGCAGAGGGTGATGTGGCAGGAGTTTCTACCAAGAGTGTGAAAAGGAAGTAGTTTGCGTATACATCTTAGACTAGACAGTTTGACGAGCTGTGGGCTTTCTTGGTTTTGTTTGGAAACCTCGAAGGACAGTTGAGTGTGGTCAGGAATGCAATTATGAAATGTATGGGCTTATTCTGCTTAAATTTTCCAGGCTAATGATTCTGTCATAAAATGGCAGCTTCATTTTACTTAATAGTGCTAATTGTCCATGTAAAATCTCAGACTTATTTACACTGTATTTTGACTCCTGGCCCAATTAACATTAGTGGAACTAAGTTTATATGCTCTTCATCAATGATCCAAAAAAAATAGTTGCACCCAGAAGGAATCAACCAACAGGAATGAAATTTAGTGGGTAGGTTTGACCTTGTGAGACATGCAAATGATTCAAGTTTCACGATCGGCAGCACGTGTGACATAAGCAAGCAGGCTTTATCACTGTACCTGACTGACCCAACAGCCATGATTGCACACATTCAGCAAGCAGTGATGCCCTCCATCCTGTTAGTTGCAGCACCATTGGCAGATGGCTGCACAGCGCAGGACTACATGCATGCAGACTGTTAGGATGACTGTCCTTAACACCACGTCAACGTCACCAAAGACTGCAGTGGTGTCGTGCCAAACTGTCATGGAGTGACTCAGAATGGGAGCAGTCCCATTTTTGTCTTGGTGGAGACAACCAACGAATCCATGTGTGGAGGCACTGTGGTCTGCGCCAAGATGAATGGTTTGTTGTCACACGTCATACGTCCAGAAGTCCTGATATCACTCCACCTCCATGCCTACCGCAAAATCTGCAGGAGCTGTGTGAGAAAATTCAAGCTGCACAGGATGGATTATCACAGGACACCATTAGGAACCTCTACAACTCCATGCCGAGGCGTCTGGCATGTTGCTTTAGCAAACATAGCGGCCAGGCACCATACTGAGAGACACTACTTCTGTATGTGTAGCTCAATAAATATTGCTCATATCAGTCAAAATTTATCATAGTTTATTGTTCCTGGTAATATTTATATTCCTTCTCAGTAGCATTGCAATCTTTCTTCTGGCTGCAACTATTTTTTGGTGATGACATATAAGATATTACTTCATAAAACCTTGTTCATGATACAGTGTCTTAACATTACCCCGCCCCCCATCCCCACATAAACACAAACCCAATTGAAAGAGTTGCATTCTCTAAGTTGATAGGCCTTTAAAGCAACATTATGTAATGATTTTACCTCAAAATAACAGCTTTAAAATCATTTTGACAGTACACTGACTTATAATAAGGAGTATGGCATCTCTGTCATTGGCACTCAGGGCACGGAATGCCTGCCGTAGTGCTATGTAACTTTAGAGTAGCAGGCACAGGACTTCCTGCGAGAACTGCGTAATGCTTTATGGCACAACAGTGGGTCTTCAGTTAGCTATAAGAAGAAGCTAGCTTGATATTCCCAAAATGGACATCATGGAAGAGACTGTGAATATACAATGTTGGAGGAGGCAAGGAAGAGAAAAAAAGAAAGTGACCAAGCAAGAGACCAGGCAAGAAATATCTTGGGTTGGCCTTACTCATTGTTGAGAGCTAAAAGAGATAAAATGATGCAAGCTAATGGGAAAACAATGCCAGCGCCAGTGCTGTTTATGATAGATTGCAACACAGGCTGTAAAATGATGTGCTATCTAGTCAAAGTCTATAACATTTGGTTGAGTTGAAATAGTTGATTTATAGCTACTGACAAAGCTTTGCGCTTTTCCATGCTTTTTGCCACTGTGTTGTTTTCTGATGTTATGTGATTGTTTCTAGGAAGTTAAATTCTGAGTTACACTGTAAATGTTGTTGTGCTTCCATGAGCCCTGAATGAGTCTGTAGGAAGCACAGTTGAATCTCCTCAAGCAAATGCACAGAGGTCGAGATCTAACACCAGCAATGTATGTGACGTGATGATGTCCCATGTGACTGAGACAGTAAAACAATACCATGCTGACATGGGAGATGTGTTCCAGGAATCTTCTTGTGGATTCAGTAAGACCGTCAACACCGGAACTCATTTGGAACCCGCTGAACTACAGTTACGTTCATAATCAGCATTCTCTTTCAATCTCACTTACCACAAAAGGCTGACAGATACCGGCACGGTCACAGGCATGGATTCCCCAGCCTGGAGAACACTTCTGGCTGTGTTTTGTCGATGTCTGTACATTCTGGATCTGCTCTATGTCTACACCATGATGTAAGATGTGCAGTTGCATCTTGATGATGTAATAGCAAAGAACACCTAGCCAAACTTATTTTTTGGGGAAAAGGTCTGTAGCACTTCTATTGAGAAAGGACCAAATCTCAGAGAGAGTTCAGTCTGGCTTGTCTGCCTGGGTAACAGCCATTACCATGAGACTCTAATATGTGTCAAAAGAGCTAGCGACAAGTACCTGCTAACCACAGGACCCAGACATGATGTCAGCTATAAGCCAGAGAAACAGTAGTCTCTAGCAATGTAGCCTAATGCCTGTGGTATCAAGGAGTTCCTGGCTGCTCCTGTATTAGAGAACGGGAGTACGAAGTGTGCAGTGGTGCTGACAGATGAGAACACAAGTCCCCCATGAGACCCAGGCACACTGCAATGTCAAGCTTTCACAAGTGACTTGTCCATATGTCTGCATTCTACTCTCAGGCACTGTAGGTTGGCGTGAAAGGACCCTGGGGAAACCACCAGAAAGGCCATACGAGGTTCCACATGTTCCAGGCCAATCGCCATTCAGGACTGACATAGTCACTAGAATTCCTGATTCATCTGGCTAGGTATATTCAAGGGTCTTTCATCCAGTGTGGCATTAATAGGAAGGTTGACGTTCGTTCCAGCATAGCTTATTGGGAGGGTTTGGTCCATGCTTGAAGGTAAGCATCTTTTGTGCCATGGTGGTGGGCAAACATTGCTTGGTTGTTCCACCAGTTCTCTGCATAGCTTTTGCCTCTAGGGTTAGGGTATCTGACTCTTGAGTGTAAGCTAGCAAGACAGCTAAACCAGGGGCAGTGCTAGTTTCATGATGGACAGAGTTTGCAGCCATCAACAGGTTTATTGCTATTAAGGCATGACAAGGCATGGCAATAGGCATAATTTGAGAGTGATGGCAATCATTGAACATGGTTTGACATGAGCTAGCATGAAGAACCTAGGTACAATAGAAACTGCTAACCAGTATGTAGGAATTAGAACAAGGGGCAGGGGTAAGGCTAGATGTTGTAGTTAACATTCGACAAGCATAGCAGTTAGCTTCTGTTAAGACAAGAATAGCAGGAGCTAAAGGACAACTGACCAAACCCCCACAAGATGTCTGTTTTTCCAAGTAGATGCAAGGAATCATTTAGCTCTGATGATAGAATGTGGATGTTCTTGCTAAGGTGCAAATAATGGTTATATTTAAGAGCTTGTATATTTGCATCTGTGTAGTAAGAGTCTCAGGTTTTTTGACCAGCTGGCAGTAGGACAGCCTGAGGTAGTAAGCTTGTGGTAGCTTAAGGGTTACTCAGACAACTACAAGTAGCTGTTAAGTCATTGCTCACAGCCAGCAGAGCATATGGAAGCTATGACATTAAGACAGAGCTGTATGCTGGCAATCCATGTTTGACCTGTGTCACCACTCGCTCTCTCATGTGAACAGGGCATTTGTATTACTGTCACAATATATCAATACATGACCTTGTTGGTATTCTATGTGTAGATAGGCAGGTATCACTTACTGACTCACCTCTGGTGGTCAACAGGAAGGAATGAGAACATAAACATAATATGATATAAACATGTCACAGCAGATGCCATATGCTGTCAGATTTTCTTCAGTAATATAACAGGCATAATACCTTTACCGGTATGTATATCTTATGACGGATTATGTAATATGCCAGTTTTTCTTAAGTGTATGCAATCATGTATATTACATGGTTATGACAATGTTATGCAGCAGGGTTTAAAATTTGTATGGTCTGTTTAAAATGAATGCCATTTTCTTAAAAAGTTAGTTTCCTATCATAATGAACTCATTTGAAGTGTGGCACAAAGGTCTAAATATTTTTTGGAGCCAATGTATATGGGCTAGATGTATTTCCTTGGTTTGTCTCTACACAGCAGCAGGCATTCTCATGCAGTTCATTTCAATACAGTTAGACCTCATGTGTGCTGAACAATGAATATCTTCTCTCTCTACCCTCAAGGTGCAAAAACAAGTAAATATTTCATACGTAGTGGCAATGCCATGCACACCACGCCGTGCAACAAACGACTATGTTTAGAGGCAGATGTATCAAATAAGACAAGGACAGCAGTAGACAACATCTAACAAAAACAGTAGATAAATAGAACACCAAGTATAGCAAACGTACATGATGGACACTGGTCAGTATGTAAGAAGTGAGACAAAATCACATGTCCTGAAAAATTTGTAGCTCACCTCGGGGATGTACAAGGTAAATGCAATGATACTGGTAGTACAATTGAATTTACAGAAGGGCTCATGGACTTTAAAATGTGTTCCCTCCGAGCACAACCAAAATTTTACTGTTCCTATTCTTGTGTGGGAGCTTTTCCTTGCCTCTGTCGCCCGTGGCTTGCTCACTGGGGGGCTTGGACACCAGATTCTTTGTAAAGCTGCTTTGTGACAACATCTGTTGTAAAAAGCGTTATATAAATAAATGTTGACTTGACTTGACTTGACTTGTGTCCCACCTAAACCAAAAAAACCCCCCAGAAAATCCAGTTCATTCCATTTCTTTATGTATGTTGTATGTAGGCCAAATATAATGTAATGGTAGGTTTGAAAAGCACCTTTACTATGTCTGTGCCAGCACAGTGTGTTTCCTCACTGGTCAGAGTTGCCAGACCGGATGGCTTCCCTGGGTTAGCCCAGCAGTTTATTGGGAGATGCTTTATTTTGATTGGTCCTTTTTAGAGGAATTAAGGTTAGGTTTTGGGCTGAGGTTAAGGTTAATATTATAAGTACAGCCAGATATAGCATTAGGACTAGGGACAGAGTTAGGGTTAGGTTTAGAGTTGAGGTTAGGGTTAGAATTAGATTTTGGGTCAAGGTTAGGGTTAAAATTAGGTGTTGAGTTGAGGTTAGGGTTAGAATTAGGTATTAGGTTAGAGTTAGGATTAGGTTTTGGGTTGGGATAGAGGTTGAGGGTAAGGATTAGGTTTTGGGCTAAGGTTAAGAAATGGGCTGGGGTAGAGGTTAAGATTAGGATTATTCTTGAGGTTAATGGTAGTTTTAAGATTAGGTTTTGGATTGAGGTTGGGGTTAGAGTTAGGTTTCGGGTTGAGGTTAATGTCAGGGTTAGAATTAAAGTCACAGTTAGGATTAGGGTTGAGGTTAAATTGAAGGTAAGGATTAGATTTTGAATTGATAGGGTTAGGATTAGGTTTTGGGTTGAGGTTAAGGGTAGGATTAGGTTTTGCTTTATGAAAGTAATTTACATATTTAGTGTACTTCAAGTAACACATCAACGATACTTCTACTTATGTAAGTAATGTAACAACCAAACATTTTCAAGATATTTACTTCAATGTATTCACATGCTTCATTACTGCAATTTAAATGATATGTTGTTGATGTGTTTCCGATACTTTATGAGTTTATTAACCATCTACAAAGGACCACGGAAAATAGTGTTACCATTTATTGTCACAGAGTCAGAATTTTTCAAATAAAAATTGTGATAATATTCTCTAACGTTTGAAAACTGTAGCCTACTTCTGCAAAAAGTCACAAATTGGCTATTTTTGTGTTAACTTTACAAGAAAGGAAACAAATATTCTTAACTTTCCATCCATCAAGAAATTAATAAAAATGATGTAAAGAGCAGCTGGCCTTTTGAAACTGTAAAAAATATAAAAACAACAAAAATGATGTGGTATTTTATTGATAAAGTGGTATTGGTTTCATTGGAGTGAAATTACAAAAGGTGTGATGTTTATCGTAAAACACTGAAGGCAAAATGTAAATAACATGTTAATAGAATGAAAACATGACATTAATAACAGGCAACAGAGATTTCAAATGAACATTTCTGTTCCAGATGATTAAGATTTCCTTTAACAGAAAATCATTTCGATTCTCAGATCAGTTTGGAGCTCTGATTCTCAGTAAGTAGAATAGGTTGAAATGTATATGACATTTGCCTAACCTCTTTTGGATTGTGTCCTGTCAGCCATTAACAACTAAACCTGCAAGTTATAGGTCATGGTTAATTTGCTTTCTTCCGCAGAGGTTAATCGTAATTGCATCTTAGCTCAGTAACTAATTAGGCTGTAAACTTTGGCCATTGATGAGAACCCAGCTGGCCATAATGAGGACGTGACTCACAGAATGTGACTTTATATTAATTTATGTGTTATTGCCTTTGCCTGTTCATATGTCAGGCTAACTGGGTACCCTGTTAATATAAATAATTATTTTAGTATAATCTTTCTGTCCTATGTTCACAATTTTCTTGTAGATCAGCTTACTGTGCATTACGGTATACAGCAGTTACAGAGCTGTAAATGTTTGAATAAAAACACTGTATTTGGTGACCTATGTACAAATTAAATTTACATTTTTGTTAAAAAAATGTCCATAGAAAAACAAGTATTTCCAAAGTGGCAAATTTACAGCAGAGAGGAAAAACCTAATTTACTTTTAATGTAAGTCAAGGAAACACAATTTTTTTCCTTGCAATTTTTGGCCATTTCTTTTGGTCCATTTATCATGAATTTTCACACAATGTAAATGGCCATGTCTGTTAT
>JAVGWN010003199.1:0-10473 GCA_034552555.1 Semaprochilodus insignis | reverse complement strand
AGAGAGAGAGTGAGAGAGACAGCAAGAGAGGGAAAGAAAGAGAGAGAAAGAGCGAGAGAGAGTGAGTGAGAGAGTAAACGAGGGAGAGCAAGTAAGAGACAGAGCGAGAGAGAAAAAGCAAGAGAGAGAGCGAGAGAGAGAAAGAGAGAGTGAGCAAGAGAGAGGGAGCGAGAGAGAGAGAAAGAGCAAGAGAGCGAGAGAAAGGCATTAATGGAACTCTGATGTCGCAGTTGGCTTGCAGTGATGCGTCAGCCAATAGGATGGCAGCACCTGAGTGCTGGGAGGGGCTCTACAGGTCCATTCACAAACCCAGCAGCCGCCCAAATAAAGAAGCAGATTCCCTCTGCTGCAGTCTCCTCCGAAAACAGCACACACAGCCAACTCGCGCACAAACACGCTCATGCCGAGACGCTCTGTCACGACCGCTTAAAGCTAACAGCTCTATTGTGATCAGCAGCATATAGCCCATCCAGAGCAGCAGGGCTCTTTATTCCCTGCACCAAGTGCTGAATATTCTGCTGTATCTTTACAGCATAACTGAAATCTGTGGCACAGAACCAAGCCACGGAGATGCAAGCTGTGCAGTGACACAAGAAGAAACAGAAGAACATCTGCATAGAATTTGTTTACACCTGAAGACCAGATGCAGGTGTTCACGTAGCCCACATTTCCATGCCATATCTGTGACAGTAGCTCTCTTAGGCTGGACAAATGAGGCAATGCGTCTTCCTTTATGACTCAGAGAGCGCCATCTATCAAAGTAAAATATCTGCCTATTGAACATACGATAACTTTAGATCTTCCAAGATTAGTCTGGGTCTGAAATACCTCCCACCAGCTGAATTTAGCACCCAGACTGACGTAGGCCTGCCGTTGCCATGTCGTCACGCTGGGTCAGCTGACAGGAGATGAGGCTTTTGGTGTTTGCAGCCAAATATTCCCTCCTAACACAACTTCCTCCACGAGCAGAATGCAAATTGGCTGACACCAACTATTCCCCATTCTCTCTCCTCAGCTTGATGCACACATACACACCCCCGAAACTATTCCGGGTTCCAAGTCACCACCAGATTTGTATTCACCTGGATGAAAATAGCAGGCTAGTTGAAAATTGAGTGCGTATTGCGTAGGCCGTTTCTCAGTTCAGCTCGGTGCAGACGTGCTGACTTGTTTTTTTATATAAGCAGTGGGGGGAAAAAAATGTGTCAGACACTTTTTCTGGCAACAACTGAATTGAACAAACCTTCTTTCTGCTCCTTTTTTATCCTTGCAAGAAAAGATGAATGAGGGCATACGTGCGCACCGAGTCGGAGTGCTCTTGCATGCTCTGTTCTGTCCTAGTCTGCTAAATGTTCAGGCTTGGCAGGCCTCTACATTGCTGTCACTTATTTTTGCTTGCATCATTTGTGGCTTCATAACAGATGACCTTTAACCCTGACATTGCATCTGTACTTTGATCTAATGCTGCATTCATGAGCAGTTGGGGTCTAGAAAGTTCCCAGCTTCCACATGGAAAGTTAAAGTTTCTCATAAGCTTTGAGTTGAAGTTTTGTGATGTTACTGCAGTATAGAACAAGATGTAAGCATGTTGTAAGCACATGTTAGGGCATGGCAAATACCGAGGGGCCCGGGAGGTCCTACACCCCGTCTACTGAAAGCCACGTCCCCATATTTTTGGCAATGAAAGTGTTAGAACTGTAAGGTCAGCATAGACAAAGGCCTCTGCGTTCTTGTGCCACCATGGACGCCATTCACATGTCTGCACGTCACTGTTGGTTATGCACAAGGCAAGAAAAGAAAGCATTAGTCTGCTCTGCCGTTTCTCCTGAAGGTACACAATTGAGCTGTTTTCTAGGCTAGTCAGCTAGCTAGCTAGTAGCAAAGAAAGTTCAGCACTATGACAAAGTAACATGAACATTGCAACCATCAACCATTCACTCTAAACAGTGCTGTAAAAGGTGGGACTGAGGTTGACTTCTTACTTACCAACTACATTTTCTGTTCCACCTTAAATGGTGCAGCAGTTAACCTACATGGTGCAGTGTTTATTTAAGGTGGTATGGACAATTTGAATTAAAAGCTGCCAAATAGAAGCTGACTTCAGCTTTGCCCAAGGTATGTTGTCATTTGTTATAGCAACTAACCTTAGCCAGTTAAAAGTGAGGCAAGCCATTGGGTGATATGCTTTATGGTAGAAAAGTTTCCCTCTCATTATATTAATATAAGGGTGGGTAATGTTTAGCTACAGTGAAGTTGGCTAGTTGGTGGTGGTCATTGGAGTGTACCGTAGTGTTTTTGCTAGTTAGTCCCATCAACATGAAAGTTCCCCACCAAATAAAATTTCAGCTAAACCACTGGTCTATGATGAGCTATATGAATGTAATACTACTAAATTCAGAGAGATGATTGCAAGGGTAAGTCTTCCTGTACAAGGCTTTTTAAACTGTCCTCTTTCACAGGCTATATCACCACAGTGAACTTCCACATCCTAACTTACATCCACTTTTAACAACTCTTTAACTCTAGTGTAAAAGCTTTTTATAGCTCAGCAGCCAAACCGGTACTAGATCACCAGAGTAACAGATTAACAACTGTGTCAATGTTTTCTTTGCATGTTTTTGGTTATATGTAGAGTTTAGGTCTATATACACTCGTCATCAAAAGAATAGTTGTGCACACTAGGAAGTGTGGGAGGATAAAGTTTACCAGGAACAATAAATGATGATAAATTTAGACTGATATGGACAATATTTACTGAGCTACACATACAGAAGTAGTGTCTCTCAGTATGGCATCAGACCGCCATGTTTGCTAATGCAACATGTCAGACGTCTCGGCATGGAGTTGTAGAGGTTCCTAATGGTGTCCTGTGATAATCCATCCCATGCAGCTTGAATATTCTCACACAGTTCCAGCCTATTTTGCAGTTGGGGTGGAAGTGGAGTGACACCAGGCCTTCTGGACATGTGACATGTGACAACAAATTGTTCATCTTGGCGCTGACCATGGCGCCTCCACACACAGATTCAAGACAGAAGCAGGACACGTCACCCCATGACAGGCTGGCACGACACCATTGCAGTCTTTGGCGATGTTGACATGGTGTTAAGGGCAGTTGTCATAACGGTCTGTGTGCATGTAGTCCTGCATCGTGCAGCCGTCTGCCAATGATGCTGGCACTAACTGGACGACTCATGGAGGGCATCACTGTTCACTGAATGTCTGCAACTGTAGCTGTTGAGTCAGGTAGAGTGATGAGGCCCGTCCTTGCATATGCCATGTGCACGACCGAGCATACAATTTGAATCATTTGCATGTCTCATGATGTCACACCTACCCACCAAGTTTCATTCCTGTCGGCTGATTCCTTCTGGGTGCAACTATTTGTTTGTTCGGCTGTTCTTTTGATGATGAGTGATTGTACATGTTGAGTCTGCAGTTGTCCTGAATGGACAAAAGAAGACAAAATTCATGTTTAAAACTGGCTACTACTTCTGTTTTTAGCTATGCTAAGCGCTTCTGTCCAGTTTCATAGATGGCCGTATGTTGTACAGTGTCACAAACCACATAAGCAAGTCTACCTGAGATCACTAAACAATTCGATGCACATTCACAGAAATATATGATAGTGAGACATGCAGTCTGCATAATACTAACCTGGCAGGTTTAGGCTTCTATTGCGTATCATTTATGCTGGCCTTGTAGGACGAGTGCAAACATAAGGAAACAAACTTCAGACACCTTCTGTATGCATTTGTCTGAACCTTTATCTTAAAAGGAAAATATTCACTGAATCCCTCCTTGGTTTCTCCATCACAACCTTTACTACCACTTTGGATCACCAGGTACAGCCTGTCCAGGACAAGTAACCTAAGGAAGGAGACAGAGAGAGAACGAGAGAGAGAGAGAGAGAGAGCAGAAAGGGAGGAAGAGCGTGATGGATGGGTTGAGAGCAAAAACAAGTGTGGTTTCTTCAGGAGCCAGGCTGAAAAGGTGACGAATATCAAGTCTGTCAGCGCTCCGCAGCCACTGACATACGGCCAATAGGGCCCGCCTGAATAATTGATCAGGTGAAACGTTAGGCGGAGATGTTGCACGGTCAGCTCTCTTAGCTGCAGGTGGAGAGAGAGACAGAGAGAGAGAGAGAGAGAGAGAGAGAGAGAGAGACAGACAGACAGTGCCATCTCCTCAACCTCACCACATCAGAGAAACATCAGCCAGACAATGTCCACTCTAAATGCACTGAATTCTCAAGATTTGGACCTCATACAATTTTTAAGGGAACAACAACGTCTGCAGTAACAGTAGCTCACAACTTGCTGACAAAGTATCATTCTCTCTGTTCAACCATCATCCAAACATGTACCACATCAGCTAAAACCGTGTAAACAACACGGATCCTTGCACGATACATCACAGTCGTCTTGGGTTTCAGGGGATTCATCACTCTTGGGTGCAGCAGTACAGACCACCTGTGGTTCTCCTCAGTAACTCTGACATATTTGGAGCAATAGCCAAACATAATGTCAGCAATAAGAGGTGTTAATGACATTCCACACCAGGTTTTCATTATTATAACGACAGAGATCTAAAGCATGCTCTGAGGAGCTCCTACATAGTGATTAAGTAGTGTGGTGAGTAATACCCTGGCTTTGCACACCAGTGACTGGGCTTCGGGTCCATGCATAGGTGGTAATACTAATGATATTGCTTTTGACTGCCTTTGGAAATCAAACTCTTAACACTATGTTTGGTTATTCTGAACATGATTACATGGTGTCCCTTGATAATAGTGATAATACACGCATCATCAATAGAATAGCTGCACAAATAGCTGCACCCAGTAGGAATCAACCAACAGGAATGAAACTTGAAACATGCAAATGATTCAAGTTTTACGCTTAACCACGCATGTGATGTAAGCAAGGACAGGCCTTATTGCTGTACCTGACTGACCCAACTGCCACGATTACGGACATTCAGCGAGCAGTGATGCCCTCCATGAGTCATCCTGTTAGTGCCAGCACCATTGGCAGACGGCTGCATGGTGCAGGACTATATGCACGCAGACTGTTAGGATGAATGCCCTTAACACCATGTTAATTTCGCCAAAGATGGAAATGGTGTCGTGCCAGACTGTCATGGAGTGACTCTGAAAGGCAGCGGCTCATCTTCAGTGACGAGTCCCGTTTTCATCTTGGTGGAGATGACCAACGAATCCGTGTGTGGAGGCAGCGTGGTCAGTGCCAATATGAACGGTTTGTTGTCACACATGTCCAGAAGCCCTGGTGTTACTCCACCTCCACCTCTAATGCACAATCTGCAAAAACTGTGTTAGAGTATCCAAGTTGCATGGGATGGATTATCACAGGACACCATTGGGAACCTCTACAACTCCATGCAGAACATTTTCTGTAAGTTTACTTGTTTTTTTGCTGCTTGGTACCAATATACCTCTTGTGCTTCTTCTTTGTTTTCTCTCCCTCCACTGTACCCTCCACTGTAGGTGTTGGTTTGCTCACTGGAGCTTTGAACCTGGATTTCTCTAAAAACAATGGAGCACAGGACCACATTTGTGCACTTCCACTTACAGTATATTCAAATCAAAAATTGCCTTTCAGTGTAAATAATCATGTTAACTTTTATTTCTATGTTATAATAAGAGAGGCCTAACTATGACAAAATGGGAAGATTCTCAATTCGTCCAATACAGGTGCAGGGTGGGATCACGGACAAATACAAGGGTGTAGAGTATACAGTGTACAGTACCAGTCAAAAGTTTAGACATGGATACTCATAGCGAGTTTCCTTATTCCAAGAGTATATGTGGTATATCAGGATGTGTACTGTTTCAGACCTCTCATCAGTTGGAATGTGAGCCTGTAGAGTCTTTAAGATCACCAACAACATCTATTTAGTTGAGCATGTCTAAACTTTTGACTGGTCCTGTATATGCTTTGATAATTATAATATATTGCAGTGAGACGCACAGCACAGTTCGCAAGCTAAGATAGCTACTGTCTTGCCAGTGTTAATCTAGCAACCCATTGATTTGCCTAATGCTAACTAGTAGAGTTTTTCGTTATTAACATGGCAAAAAATAGTGTCTGCTAAGACATTTTTATGATTATATGTAAGTCTAAGTCAACCAAGGTTAGCAACTATCAGCACTTAACAGACTAAATCATTTTTACACAGTTAGAATGAACTGTGTGAGCCAGCCCCTCCCTTCCCCACAACATTATTATACAAGATCAGGTCCCCAAGAAAAGCTCCGCATAAATAAAACTGATTTAAACTAAATTTCTCATTATTTCATTTCACATTTGATTTCTGTTCAGTATAGCATTCTAAAGTACATGCCATCATAATGCAGCACAAAATATGTCATGGTAAAATCCAGAATAATCAAAACAACTGAAATGTTGTTTATTCTAAAATCATGTTTTATATTCTATTTTCTGCCCAACAAAGAAGTAAAAATGCTTTTATCCCTCTTTGTTTCAGAGAAAACACATTACAACACTTGGGGAAATAATTTGTCTGCAGAGGATCCTTGAGCACATTCAGGGACTGTGATTAAAAGGAAAAAAATCAGGAAGGGGGAAAACACAACTGTTGCTCCCTTTTTTTTCTTGGCTTTAATGAGAATTGAAGAGGCCATTCAGCGCTCATGGCCAAGCCAGACTCTGAGACGGTCAGACAAATCAAACGGCATACCTCGCACTGTAGTAGATAAAGACTAGCCAGTCCAAGGTTTAGCAGGGTGTAGGGGAAGAGGCGCACAGACAGTGGTAAAGACTGACACAGATAAATGTAGCGTATAGGGAATGTTTTTGAGTTTCATGCAAAGTATTTACTGGAAAAAGTTTAATGTGCCGAATGAACTTTGTTTAAACACGTACAACTCCAATTCCAAAAAAAAGATTGTGACGCTGTCGAAAAAATGGAATTAATACAGAATGCAGGTTTGTGCACATCATTCAAATTAATACAATTCATCACTTTTTTACCAGTGCATTTATAATGATGCTGCTATAAAATGGACATAACTTCAGACTCCTGCAGATGGCGCTCTACAAGGACGAAGGGGGTATAAGTACCTATGGGGTGTGAGTGACGGGATTCATAGATTGAGTAGAGGTGGTACGGTGCAGTGTGTGGAAAATGGTTTCAAAGCAGATGTTAATGATTGGCTAAAAGGAGTGACTTAATTTGGGGTGTGCCAAAGACCATAGTGTGAAGGAAGTAGCTGAATCTGCAGGTGTATGGAAGTGTATGATCATACGGGTCCACCAGCAGGTGCTAAAATCTCAGTCTACAGGAAACTCTCATTAGAATTGTTCCAGGGAAGGCATCCACCAAATCTGGCCCAACGGTTCAATTCTTTAATGCAAGAGTGGCTGAACACTGATGTGGCCTGCATCCAGAAACTTGTCCAGTCCATGCCAAATCCAATACCAGCTGTTGTTGCTCGTGGAGGTATTACACGCTATTAGGTAAGTTTTTATCGGGTGAGCCTATGAGGTGGTTTTACATCAGTTTAAAACAAGTCAGAAATCTCATACTTAAAAGTTGATGAGAAGCTCATAGAAATCTGTTTCATCATTTAATACATTTATGAAATGGTTATCAGACAGCTAATTTGATCAAGTCAGTATAGGTGCACCTGCAGCATGCAGATATAGTCCAATTATAACCGAAGGCTGTCAAATATTAGCGTAGCAATTGATTTCTCTCACAGATGCTTTATTCTGAGTAATGCAGGTGCATTATGAGTATGCAGATTGATATCTGGCGTGGCCTATATAAGATTACATTACTTATAATATACCGCAGGCAGTGTAGACTCACTGGTTGCTTTATTAGGTACATCTGTCCTAAATCTGCACTCAAGGTCTTTTTAATCAGGTCCACTTGTCATACAGGTGTGGTATTATGTCTTTCTCATGCAACCACTGATGGCAGTTGTTACAGCTTTGCATTTTAACCATTACAAATACTTTATACTCTACATATTTGGGTAATATGGCTTTTTTTCCTTCTTTGGTGTCTTATGTTTCATAGCGATTGATCCTTGATCATAAACATTAAGCCTTTATGTGCATGCTCACAAGGATTATTCACAGCCTGAGCATCTGAACCTGAATTGACAGAAACGTAGTTTGTTGTCAAACGAGTTAAGAGCAGCTACGATCGATGGTTTAGGGAAGCTTAAATTTAGTGCAGTAACCAGCAAAACAACACCTCTATTTTCAACCTTTTCTTCTGATCTATTCTTTTTCTTCTCAGTTTTTCAGGTCCAGATGTGTACATTCATTTTTGAGACATGATGGATACAAACCAGAGGTTGATAGGTGGACCCTTGGCCATCACAGGGCCCAAAACAAGGTAGAGCAATCTACAATTCTCTACAGTGCCTCATCAAGTGCCTCCACAAGTCACCATGTCACAAAAGTGCTAAGAGGAGGTTTTAGCCTTTCCAGCCTTGTTACTGGAGAGTCACTGGTTTGATTCCCTGGACCGACAGGACACAACTGAAGCATCCTCGAGCAAGGCACCTAATGCCCAAGTGCTCCCTGGGCACTATGAATAAAGGATACTGGAACAATAAATAAACAAATGAGTGACACCCGGCTCCACGATACTAGAACAGAATTAAAATGATAACCTAACCTATATAACACATACATGATGCTTTACTCAGCTAATTGGGTGGAATGGATGACATTCATGAGTCAGACCGCTTACTAATTGACTAGCATTTAGAGGGCTGACCTGCGGTTCCCCGGCACCAGAGTCATGATGTCTTGACCTTGGTAAACCAATGAAATGCAAGGCATGTGTTTGGACACGGACGTGAGCCAATGTGAACATTTCAAATAGTTCATCCTGAAAAAAGGACTAATAGGTGTCTGTCCAGGTACTGCGCCGGACGGAGGACCGGGAGTTGAAAAACCGGACGTGTGGCCACTAGCATAATCTGTTATGTAAACAAACATTAATAAAAGTCAGGTTTAATTGGGGGGCTTGAGGGGAGGGCTCCAAGCTAAACTCTCGTCTAGGGGACCCTTTAGTCTACAGGCAGCCATGACTAAGGAGTAAAGAGTCTGAACCCTGAACGGTGTCAAGTCTTGTCCCTGTGAACTCTACAGGGTTGATTATCGCATCAAGCTCATGTGGTATTACTTATCCCCTCTTCAAGTGTGCATAGTCTCTCTCTCGCTCTCTCTCTCTCTCTCACTATTGCTCTCATAACCGCGGTCACGCCGTCTGACTTTGCCAGCTGTGGAGGGCCACTCTCTCAGGTAATCATGTGCAATTTAGCACAGACTATACAGGAAACACTCCATAGGCTACTGATTTAACACAGCACATTCTCTCTGCTGCGACTGTGAATTACCCTCATAAAGCGCTGCGTTCGGCAGAATTTCAAGGAAAAGCTGAGGCAGGGTCTCGCGTGCGGTCACGGTGCGATTTTCTAACAGAGCAGGACCGGGTTACCCAACAGCCTCATAGTGTTAAGTTCTCCTGAACTGTTAGAAAGCGCCTTCACTGCGATAATTGCTGCAGCAATTTACCCTGATTTGTGCTACAGTGGCATCCTCAGTTTGTACCCACTCAGTTTAAGCAGGAGCAAAGCTTTCAGTCGCTTTTCAAATACTCCCTGTGGTTTTTATATAGGCCTACCAGTCTTTATTTGGTTATTTTTAATGGCCAGGCAATGATTCAGTGAGAAACTGGTCACGACGCAGTTCAACCAATGGGTCTGAACTCATTCACCTGTAACACTTACTTTAGCAAATCGGCCTTAAAAGCTGCATTCTGGTTTAATTGATGCCAATTTGTTGCCCAGGTATCGTGTTCCCCTGGCACTGCACCGCATAATCAAGAGAGACTTTTTGCAATTGCTTGCTGCTGTTAACTGGACACTGTTGATGCTATTTAAGACTAAGGTTTAAAGGCATCTCTGCAGATTTGCCCATTAAATAGAGCCAGTTCTTCATGTAGGCTAGTTAACAAGTGGCTGTAACTTTACGGTGCCTTTATGTATAATGAAGGAAAAGAAAAACCATCAGCAGTGTGCTCACTTATGAAAAGGATATGATATGTGACTGTTACCATGTAGAGAAAGAAAAATGCAATCTACAGTATTTATTTTTATGCATTCATGCATTCATTTATTCATTCATTCATTTTCTGAGCCATTTATCCTTCTGGGTCGTAGGGGGTGCTGGAGCCTATCCCAGCTCTCATTGGGTGGAAGGCAGGACACACCCTGGATAAGCTGCCTGTCCATTGCAAGGGTATTTATTTTGTATTTATTTATTTTTCGTAACTTTTTCAGTTTATTGTTAATTACATGACTTATTCATTTTATTAATTATTTATATTGATGTATTTATATTTATTGTATTGTTTATTACATTCTTTATTTGTGGTATTAATTATTTATATTTATCTATTTATATT
>JAVGWN010003198.1:0-10474 GCA_034552555.1 Semaprochilodus insignis | reverse complement strand
CTCTCTCTCTCTCTTGCTCGCTCTCTCTCTCTCTCTCTCTCTCTCTCTCTCTCTCTCTGTGTTGTCCAGGCTTGTCCTTATAAGGTTAGGTACCTAAGGTACCTTTTACTCCTCCCTGCATTCCTCTACCTCCTCTCTCACTTTCTCTTTCTTGTTCACTCTCCTTTATTCTCTCTCTCTCCCCCTCTCTCTCTCTCCCTCTCCCTCTCTCTCTCCCTCTCTCCCTCTCTCTCTGTTAAGGGTAGTTAGCTCTCCACACTCACTTTAACTCCAGCTGTACTTCATTTCTTCTTGTTCTGCTAAACAAAATAAAGGTCATTCTTCTGGGTTCCTGAGTGCTAATTGGCCGATCCAGGCTCCGCCCATAAATGATATTTATTCGGCTATGTGTGTGAAAGGTCAGGCTGTTGGGGGAGATTATTTTTTGGTGTATAATCAGCGTTTTTAAAGATAAACATCTGGTTGATAAGCAGAAGCAGAACGTCAGCTGTTTCACCATCACTAGCTGGATAAGTTAAAGGGGAAGTCCATCAGTTCTTCAAAATTCCCAACAGAGTGATTGAGAGTGGGTTTGGTGTGAGATGGTACAGATGTTCTGTACAGTGGTGGTGATGGGAACCAGGGTTCTCCATGTCTATAACACACATATAGACGTTTTATTGACTATCTAAACCACCAGTGAACGTACACGTGTCTTCTGAGTGTATATGGAATGTTGATGATGGTAAATCTGGAAAACCTGGAACCTAATAAGTTTCTTTGGGGGACTATTTTACCTCACAGCACCCTGCAGCATGTATCCCTCCACCATGAATGGAGTTTAAGGCTGAAATCTTCTCCAGACTATCATAAACAGCGTCTCAGACATCAGGCAGCGTATTCAGAACCACCTCATGTAGGAACTTCCTCTGTCTCTCTCTCTCTCTCTGTCTTTCTCTCGCTCTCTCTCTCTCTCTCTCTCTCTCTCTCTCTCTCTCTCTCTGTAAGTTATGTCATGTTACAGTATGCTGCTAACCCCCTCATTTGCATGTTTGTGTTTGTCTCCTGGCTCGACTCTGAGAGGTCAGTCAGTCTGCGGAGCTGCTTTGTTTATGTTATTGCTTGTAAACAGAAACTCTTTATATGATATACGCCGGCAGAGGATACAGAGAATGGAGCTTCACAGAGGATCAGCTATACAAGCTTCCATTACCCGTTAGCTACGTTAGCATCACAGCTCCAAACTAAAGAGCCGAAGGATGGAGAGAGGTGGAGAGAGATGGAGGGATGTAGAGAGGGGGAGAGAGATGGAGGGATGTAGAGAGAGATTGGGGGATGTAGAGAGAGGGAGAGAGATGGAGGGATGGAGAGAGATGGAGGGATGTAGAGAGAGAGAGGGAGAGAGATGAGAGAGATGGAAGCATGTAGAGAGAGGGAGAGAGATGGAGGGATGTAGAGAGAGGGAGAGAGAGGGAGGGATGTAGAGAGAGGGAGAGAGAGGGAGGGATGTAGAGAGAGGGAGAGAGATGGAGGGATGTAGAGAGAGGGAGAGATGGAGAGAGAGGGAGGGATGTAGAGAGAGGGAGAGATGGAGAGAGAGGGAGGGATGTAGAGAGATGGAGGGATGTATAGGGAGGGAGACACACACACACACACTCTCTCTCTCTCTCTCTCTCTCTCTCTCTCACACACACACACACACACACACCTGTCCTACTTCTTGTGCTCAGGTTGGACCTCAGTGTGCAGAACCTGTCAGTATGTGAAGGTAGGTGTTTCTAATAAAGTGGCCAGTTAGCAGAAGCACAAGGTAGGTGTTTCTAATAAAGTGGCCAGTTAGAGGAGGCACACTGTAGGTGTTTCTAATAAAGTGGCCAGTTAGAGGAAGCACGCTGTAGGTGTTTCTAATACAGTGGCCATTTAGCGGAAGCACGCTGTAGGTGTTTCTAATAAAGTGGCCATTTAGCGGAAGGACGCTGTAGGTGTTTNCTGTAGGTGTTTCTAATAAAGTGGCCAGTTAGAGGAAGCACACTGTAAGTGTTTCTAATAAAGTGGCCAGTTAGCAGAAGCACGCTGTAGGTGTTTCTAATAAAGTGGCCAGTTAGCGGAAGCACGCTGTAGGTGTTTCTAATAAAGTGGCCAGTTAGCGGAAGCGCGTTGTAGGTGTGTCTGATAGCTGTATCTTCACAGTAGCCTGCAGTAATTTCCCCGTCGGTGTTTGCTGTGCTGGATTATCGGCGGTCAGTAGAGTTTTGTGTTTGCGGAGTCAAATCCGGGAATTCAGGCCGCTCTTATCTCATTTGAATTCTGGGTTATGATGCAAATTATGTATGTGAGCATTCCAGACGTTCCGAGTTTTGGATGTATAGATATCCAGGAAGTGACTTGTGTGCAGCTACTGTTATGTGGAGATTACATAAACTGAGGGAGGGTAGCTGGAACGACAGGTGGTCTGGTTACCTTTAGACAGGTAGTGTACAGGTAAACTGCATTAAAGGGGAACTGCAGTGGGTTTGAAGCTAGAACTCATTCTACTGTTAACCAGTAACATGCACAGGTGATGAAGTGCCCGTATCCCATTGTCTGTTGTTTGTTCTGGGAATCCTCGGCAGACTTCTCGGTCCTGGTGCTGCCCGTCTGGATCGTCTGAATGAGTGTTAGTGATTACTGTGTGTGCGGACTGGTGTGGTGATCTCAGAGCAGGACGGTGGAAGCTGGGTGTGATTGATCTGAACAGTTTCATGGCTCCGTTTGTATACGGTATTTTGTGCATGTGTTATTAATCCGTGATGATCCGTCTGGAGTGCAGAGTGATTCCATATGGACTCCTCTTCTCTGAGAGAGCGGGCGGAGCTGACGCTGCAGCTGCACTTGTTTCCAGCTTCCACGTGGTGTTGTTTTCTGTGCTGGTAGGGCTTCTTCTTCTTCTCCATCATCATCTCCATCACCACCATCATCTCCATCATCATCTTGTTCTCCTTCCTCTTCATCTACTTCATCTCCTCCTCCTCCTTCTTGTTCTTCTTCTCCTACTTCCTGTTTTTCTTCTTCCTCTTCTTCTCTGTCATCATCATCACCTTCTTCTTCTTCTTCTTGGTAGACTAGAACACCTGTGGGTGACTATGCTGCCCCGTCAGGTCAGGAGGAATCAGACCCCTGGTATCTACAGCACTGTGATTTCTGAATATTGGGGTTGGTGTGCTACCGAAGTATCGTTTCTCGTGACGTCCCTGGCGGGATGAGAGCTGGAGTGGACCTCTGCAGACTGGTAGATCTTCAGGAGCAGGACAGAGCAGCCCTGATGGAGAGGCTGCACACAGCAGCGAGAGAGAGAGAGAGAGAGAGAGAGAGAGAGAGAGGAGTGTAAGAGTTCTCTGTGTGAGAAATGTGTGTTTTGGGCACTCAGGAGACTCAGGGGTCAGAGGTCATACCCCATTTCCTGTGTGGAGGAGGAGAGAGAGGGAGAGAGAGCAGGACCAGAACAGAACACAGACACTAATAACACAGGAACCTGCAGCAGCTGAAACTGGCTGGACCCCGAACACGGATATTTGAGGGCCGTTCTGGAGGAGTTTAATCTCACCTCACACAGAGAAACCTTATTTAGAGAAGCTGTGAATTATTATTCAGCCCTCGGATACTGAGAGCTAACGTCTAAGATTAGGCCTCTGTAGACACACGTGCTCTTGACTTGACTTTTAAAGTGAACTTCCTGCTCCACCATTTACTGACCAACACAACAATAAGGCTTCACCTGCAGACTACACCTGTTTTGACCACACGTACTACTGTACCACACGTATTACTGTACCACACATACTACTGTACCATACATAATACTGTACTACACATACTACTGTATCACATGTACAACTGTACCACACATACTACTGTACCATACGTATCACTGTACCATACATACTACTGTACCACACATATTACTGTACCACACATATTACTGTACCATACATACTACTGTACCACACGCACAACTGTACCACACGCACAACTGTACCACACGTACAATTGTACCACACGTCTTACTGTACCACATGTACTACTGTACCACGCTTACTACTGTGCCACACGTACTACTGTACCATCCATACTACTGTACCACACGTACAACTGTACCGAACGCACAACTGTGCCACACGTACTACTGTACCACACGTATTACTGTACCACACATACTTCTGTACCACATGCACAACTGTACCACATGCACAACTGTGTCACGTACTGCTGTTCCAAACGTACTACTGTACCACGCATGCTACTGTACCACGTGTGCTACTGTACCACACGTAAAACTGTACCACACATACTACATACAGACTGAAATCAGTCTGAAAGCATTGCTGTCAGGTCCAGAGATGAGGTGGTGTTGTCCTCTGTAGAGACTGACTTGCGCACGGTTCTGTACACCGGTACTGATCATGTACTGAATCTAACTGGTGGAAGAACAGTGGACACACACCTGGGTTCAGACCTCCTGCATGTCCACAGCGGAAACGCGTTATGATGTCATTGATCAAACATACATTCAGGAAACTGATAAAGGGGCTGATTAGCTGTTGCTGTGGAAACGGGCGGTGTGTCCTGCTGTTTTATTCACCTGATCTTAAGCCACACCCCCCTCAGGTGTAGTTATGGACAGGTGTTAGCTTGTTTGCACAGGGATGATGTCATCGACTGTGCACACACACAAATATGTTAGTGCTGCTGTACTTGTGAGGACGTCCACTGACCGCTGTCCCTCTGCAGCTGAGTTAGAGGGGCGTTGGGGCGAGGACTCCAGCCTTGAAGCGCTTCTGTTCACTGTTTATGGAGGAACTTGTGTCCGTTGTAGTTTGAGAGGTCTGAGTGTGCTCAGTTACAGGGTTTAAACAAGCCAACCGTGTGTAATATTAGGATCAAACTGGCATATATATATATATATATATATATATATATGGGTGTGTGTGTGTGTGTGTGTCTGTGTGTGTGTACTGTATATACAGTATATAAATTGTGTTGGGTGTTTTTGTGATGTCACAAAGACGTCACATGTCTTGAATTGAAAAGGGTCAGTATTTGCAGGTTAGTGGACTGTGTGTACTGGGGAGTGAACCGTGCGGTTTGAAACTCTTTTATTCTAAAACTACTAGAAACCTTCTGGTTTTTCATGATATGGGCCCTTTAATGCTGTTACTGTGTTATAAACAAGTCTTAAACTCTTTCATCCTTTCATCCACTCTCCTTCTCCTTCTCTCTCTCTCTGTCTCTCTTTGTCTCTCTCTCTCTCTCTTCTCCTCTCTCTCCTTCTCTCTCTCCCTCTCTCCTTCTCTCTCTCTCTCCTTCTCTCTCTCTCTCTGTCCCCTTCTCGCTCTCTCCTCCCCTCCTTCTCTCTAATATCTCTCTCTCTCTAATCTCTCTCTCTCTCTCTCTCTCTCTGTCTCTCTCTCTTCTTTCTGATGAATGAATAATGAATGAATTCCTCTCGTTTGCTGGTTGGTCAGTTTGTGTACCCTCTGTTAATGTGTGTGTGTGTGTGTGTGTGTGCTCTCCTGCTGTCATGTCCAGGCCAGATGGACCGTGTGTGTGTGTGTGTTGCTATGGTGCTGTACTCTGTGAGCCCGGTCTGTGTGGACGCTGCTGTCCGTCTCTCTGCTGAGATATGTGGTGTTAATACGTGTGCTGAGGTGAGTAAGACCTGTACACAGTGCTGCAGGTAGAGGAGTTAAAGGAACACTCCTGATCTCTCTCCGTTGGGTGCTGTGCTGATCATCACAGACGCTGGTTTCCCTGGACGTCTTGCTCGGTCCCAACTCGCTGTAGGAGAGGAGGATGTGCTGACACTGTTTTCATTTCTATATCAGTGAGTTTAGAGGGTCAGTGGGCCCCGGGTTTAAAGGGCCAGTGGGTCTCTGTTGTCCTGTTGGGAACAGTTAAAGAGAGGGAACACAACAAACGTAGGGCACATTTTATATTCCGGTTTTCCAGGCCTGATCCCGAATTTATCTGATGATGGGTTGCCAGAGAAGTGATTGTGATTCAGAGTTTAATGGTCTGTCTTGTACTGTGCCTGAGCACAATCGACCCCCAAAGTCCAGTTCGTTAGTGTGATCACTCTGTACTGTGTGCGGGTGCGGTATGCTGAACCATGCCCGGCCCACTTGAAGAGGTGGGCTCTGGTACTGTTCAGCTAGCAACCACCTAGTAACATCTTAGCAACCACCTGTGATGCAATATCAACTACATGGCAACACCTGAGCATCCACCTGAGGTACCATAGCAACCACCTAGCAGCACCTGAGCAAGCTGGACCTGTGCAGAATCTCTGCGTGTCCTACAGGTGATGTGGTTCTGTAGTCATTAAGGTGGAACGTCTGAGTGCTGAAACCGTTTCACTCGACTGTGAGACGCAGAGTCTCATTTCTCATTTCAGTTCCTGCTCGTTACACCACCGGGGAGTGTGTGGGTATTACTTCAGTTTCTCACACCCACGCACACACACACACACACACACACACACACACACACACACACACACAAACACACACACACACACTGCACATATACACACACACCCACATACACACTGCGCATACACACTGCGCACACACACATACACACTGCATGTACACACACACACACACACACATACTGAGCGCACACTGCACACACACGCTCATTGTGGTGAGCGGTCTGGTTTGATCGTCATGATGGTTCAGATCCTGTTCCTTCTTCTTTCACCGTCAGTGTTGAGTCACAGTCGCACCACATTACAGCTTTGCTGTCCATACAGAATCAGCCTTTAGCATTATTAGCATTATTAGCATTATGTTGTCTGATGTTACAAATTCAGTGCTAATCCTCTAACTTCACATATTTGACTCCCACTGGTGCAAATATTAACAGCTGTCATAGTGTGTGTGTGTGTGTGTGTGTATGTGTATGTTTGTGTGTGTTGGATGTGTGTGTGTGTGTGTGTGTATATGTGGATATGTGGATATGTGTTTATGTGTGTGTATCTGTATGTGTGTGTGTGTGTGTATCTGTTTGTCTATATGTTGTCAGTACTCTTCTGGTACTGTGTGGAAGTTGCCAGCAGGTAGTAGTAATACCACATGACAGCGTTACTCAATAGTGAGGTTGTGACATTGTAACCCGCACCCCCTTTCAACAACGCTGTAGCAACACTATAGACAGTGTCTCTGTGTGTGTGTCTGCGTGTGTGTGTGTATGTATGTGTGTGTGTGTGTGTGTGCGAGTGTGTGTGTGTGTGTGTGTGTGTGTGTGTGTCAGCAGCCTAAACCCGTATGGAATGCTTGCTGGTCAGTGCTGGTTTGTTGAGCGGGGGAAGAACACAAACGTAGTATTAATGCTAACTTAACTTTAATATTACAAATGTTCAACATTTGTGTTCAACATAATATTCACTCTGCTGTGTTAATGCTAACTTACTAATGTTGTTATGCTAACGTACTGTATAGCGTTATATATAAATAACTGTACAGCACATAGATCACGTAGAGCGCCACAGAGAGCTCCACCGAGAGCTCCACAGAGAGTGACAGAGCGCCACAGAGAGCTCCACAGAGAGTGACAGAGCGCCACAGAGAGCTCCACCGAGAGCTCCACAGAGAGTGACGGAGCTCCACAGAGAGTGACAGAGCTCCACAGAGAGCTCCACAGAGAGCTCCACAGAGAGTGTCACAGAGAGTGTCACAGAGAGTGCCACAGAGAGCGCCACAGAGAGCGCCACAGAGAGCGCCACAGAGAGCGTCACAGAGAGTGTCACAGAGAGCTCCACAGAGAGCTCCACAGAGAGTGTCACAGAGAGTGTCACAGAGAGTGCCACAGAGAGTGCCACAGAGAGCACCACAGAGAGCTCCACAGAGAGTGTCACAGAGAGTGTCACAGAGAGTGCCACAGAGAGTGCCACAGAGAGCACCACAGAGAGCTCCACAGAGAGTGTCACAGAGAGTGTCACAGAGAGTGCCACAGAGAGCACCACAGAGAGCTCCACAGAGAGTGTCACAGAGAGTGTCACAGAGAGTGCCACAGAGAGTGCCACAGAGAGCACCACAGAGAGCGCCACAGAGAGCGTCACAGAGAGTGTCACAGAGAGCACCACAGAGAGCACCACAGAGAGCACCACAGAGAGCTCCACAGAGAGTGTCACAGAGAGTGTCACAGAGAGCACCACAGAGAGCACCACAGAGAGCACCACAGAGAGTGTCACAGAGAGCGCCACAGAGAGCGCCACAGAGAGCGCCACAGAGAGCTCCACAGAGAGCTCCACAGAGAGCGCCACAGACCGCCACAGAGCTCCACAGAGAGCTCCACAGAGAGCGCCACAGAGCTCCACAGAGAGCTCCACAGAGAGCGCCACAGAGAGTGACGGAGCTCCACAGAGAGTGACAGAGCGCCACAGAGAGCTCCACAGAGAGTGACAGAGCGCCACAGAGAGCGCCACAGAGAACACTAGCTTTACAGCAGCTTCAGCTTTTATCTCTCCTATTTAAAACACACAGCAGATACACCAACACAGGATTATTTGCATGTGTTTTGGCTGAATGTCCACACACACACACACACACAGAGGATGTGGTGTGTTTGATGGTGGCGTGACTCCTCTCAGACCATATAAAGTAAAACACGCGCACATACACACACATAAACACACACACATGCACACATTCACATACACACACACACACACACACACACATACATACACACTCATACATGCATACATATATGTGTGGGAGCTGGTAACACTTAAACTGCCTCTGTTTATGGAGAAAGTCAGTCAGCTTGCCGGTTACGGTATGAGCAGATAGGGGTCAGTGATGTTGTGACGTGAGTGGGGAAAGTCCCCTTCGTCCTGGAGATCTGTGAAAGCCGTTTCTGGGGTTTGTGTCAGGTTTCATCAGAGATTTCAGATGTTTTGAATCTCTAATTTGACTCGTGACTCTGGACAGTGCCACCGCTGGCGCGCACACCAAAACCAGAGCTCTGCATTGTTCAGAGGCTGCTGCAGCACATCTTCAGCCTAGCGTGGACACCAGAGCACTCCCGCTTCCAAACCAGCAGCGGGTACCAAATCATCCAGCAGCCCCGAAAACTTAAGGTGGTCAAGCATACGACCTTTAGGTGATCGAGCACACATCTGACAAACCAGCAATGCAGAAGCTCTTACTGAAATTCCTGTTGCTCCTTAAATTATGCAGCAGTTACATTCAGCCTTGCTGTATCCGCTTCATTTAAGGTGGAAGGGGTAATTTCAACAACAGGCTGCCTTTAATTCCTGTTTAACTGTCTGTATTGTGTGAGATCCAGTCAGAGTCACTGTCTGATATGATAATCGATCGTATCTCTCTCCTGAGATCCGTAGTCTGCGATGTTAGGGTGCTGTGTTATAAGTGTTGTGTGTGGTGTGCTGGAATAGTACAGAGCTCACACCAGAGGAAGAATTCCAGACGTCCCACTACTTCTGATGGAATTTAACAAATCCGTGTGATGGCTGGAAGCATGCAGGAGAAACCTGGAACCTGGAAGTCTGCTCTCCTGACTGTCTCGCAGGATCACTCTCCTCTGAATCAGGATATTATTTTATACTCTATTTATTGATCTTTATTTATTCTGCTGATAGATGCTGATTTTACTGGCACGGATATACGTATCTACTACCATAAACCCTTTTACACTGCATGTTTCAGGGTGTCTGTGTGTGTATGTGTATGTGTGTGTTTGTGAGTTGTTGTTGTGTGTGTATGTCTGTGTATGTGTGTGGGTGTGTGTGTGTGTGTGTGTGTGTGTGTTTTACTTTATATGGTCTGAGAGGAGTCATGCCACCATCACACACACCACATCCTGTGTGTGTGTGTGTGTGTGTGTGTGTGTGTGTGTGTGTGTCTGTGTGTGTGGGTGTGTGTGTATTTGTGTGTGTGTGTGTGTGTGTGTGTGTGTCTCTCTGTCTGACTGTGTGTCTGTGTGTAGGTGTGTTGATGTTACTACAGTTGTTGTTACCCAGTTTCCTCAGTAAGTAAGGCAGAGATGTAAAATACAGAGACACTGTCGTTATTAGAGCTGTACCGATACCACCTTCCCCTCTGATACCTGATCCATATATATCAGCTGATACTGACTCTCTCACCTCACTAACCTATCAGTCCAGTTTTAAAACTGTGTCACAAATAAAACACAATATAAAACAATATAATATAAAACAAAAACAATACTCAGACTGACTGAACGCCGTTTACTAGCTGGATTATATATATTATATGTGTTAGATGCTTATTAAACCATATTAGTGTTTATGTACTGTATATATTCAGTATTTAGTGTTATATAGTCAGTAGTCAGAATGGTGTATAACAGTGTTAGTGAGTGTATAGTCAGTAGTAAGAATGGAGTATAGTCAGTAGTGAGAATGGTGTATAGTCAGTAGTGAGAATGGTGTATAGTCAGTAGTGAGTGAGTGAATAGTCAGTAGTGAAAA
>JAVGWN010003196.1:0-10478 GCA_034552555.1 Semaprochilodus insignis | reverse complement strand
GGGGAAAGTAACAAATAGGAAATTATACTTACACTTACAGAAATATTGCACTTTGAATAGAAAAATATTTCTGTTTCCAAGTGATGATATTATTGCACACTGTAACATATAATGTAAACTTAACACTGGAAAGTGTGTAATAATATATTAATAATACTATGTACAGCTCTGATATGTATGGGTTGAGTAGTTTGTGGGCCTATGGAGGACCACATGAGTACAGTTCTGATATGCATGGGTTGAGAAGTTTGTGGGCCTATGGAGGACCACATGAGTACAGCTCTGATATGCATGGGTTGAGTAGTTTGTGGGCCTATGGAGGATCACATGAGTACCGGGTATTTGACATTATTTGTGTTCATTATGTGTGTGTTCTGGAGTTCAACAGTCCTGATAGGTCTGCATGTCAAACAGCGTTGAGCAGTCTAATGGCGTTGAGCAGTCTAATGGCGTTGAGCAGTCTGATGGCTTGTAGAAAGAAGTCTGGCAGTCCTGCACCGCATGCTGCGGTAGCGTTTGCCAGAGGGCAGCAGTCTGAACAGTCCATGAGCTGGATGTGTGGGATCTTTGACCATCTTGGTGGCTCTGCTGCGGCACCGTGACAGGTACAGATCTTGTACGGGTGGAAGTGAGGTCCTGATGATTCTCTCTGCTGTCCTCACCACTCAGGCGGTGCAGCTGCCATACCAGACTGTGAGGCTGCTGGTCAGGATGCTCTCTATTGTTCCTCTGTAGAATGTTGTGAGGATATGAGGGGGAAGGTTTGCTCTTCTCAGAGACTTGGTGCTTTTCACAGACTCCGCAGTGTTGCCGTGGATTGTGAGTGGAGTATGCACTGTGTGCTTCCTCCTGAAGTCAACAGTCATTTCTTTTGTCTTGTCGACGTTCAGTGACGGGTTATTATTGTCGCACCAGGCCACGAGCTGGTTCACCTCCTCTCTGTAGGGAAAAAGTATTTATGTTTTAGAAAGTTCATGGAAACTGTATTTAACAGAATAACTCAGTAAAGCTTGTACATTATTGGTGTTTTGTCTGTAAAATAGAAATACATACACACTTTTTTCTGAGGATAAAAACAGAATAACACCATGTGGCTGATCATGTTTCAATTTCTGTCACTCCAATACAGACAGGCATCAAAAGAAAACGCCTGTGTGGATAATAGAACATTACTTCACCACTATGTTTGTGTTCCATCTTCAGCCTTTAAAATGTTTCATATAGCCATAAAATAAACAAAACAGTAACAAGGAGCTGCTCAATATTAAAGATTTCTCAGTAAAATCACTCCATTTTCCCCAGAAATATCTTTATTAACATGACACAGAAAGTTTTATTCTCGTGTACAGAGCTCTTGGGAACGCTGACATCTCAGTTACTCATCTGAATTTAAATAGGCAGCTAGATGGAAGCTTGGCTATAGGTACAAAGCAGCCATCATATGAAGCACCAGAAAGTGCTAATAGTGCCCCATTGGGGAGAATCTTCAGCCTGATAAGAGAGAGTGAATTACAAAGCCAGGTCCAAGAACAATTACACATCCTTACATAGATCAGTGTAATTTACACTCCAGCTGAGCAGAAACACTCAGTAGACCAAACTGATTTACTCACACTGTTAACACTTGATCAGGGTGACCTGCATTTGACTCAAAGAAGCAGATCACATATGTATTTAATGTCAGTTAAGCAGAATGGTTAACATGGACTATAATGTAAGTTCATTTCACAGTGAGGCTATGACATCACTTCACTAAAGTTTCATTGATGTGGTCATCATTAAATTCATTAATTCATCATTACTTCATTTGTGATAACTAGCAGTCCACTTTTAAATTTTTTTAATATGTGCTCAGATGAGATGCGTGTCTGCTACAGTTTCCCTTCTGAATTAATAATGATGATTAAAATCATTTGGGGGGATTTAATGATTTTGAAGAGGGAATGAAGACAGAGCCAGATCTGACTTATTAAAACAAGGCTAAACACGGGTTAGCTGGCTAGCCGCTTAGCATCTGCATTGCTCTGTGTGTCTCTGTGTCTGTGTGTGTGTGTGTCTCTGTGTGTGTGTGTGTGTGTGTGTGCGTGTGCACTGCTCCGTCATCAGCTGACCCCCTAATATCCTCTCAGTAGCACAGCAGACCCAAAAACACTGAAAAACTCTCATCCAGTCTTTCACACTCCATGACTGCTTGTCTTTAGCCTGTTATTTTCAGGTCATACTGCTTTGAGTTTCCTGTCCTGATGCTCTTATGTCTTTCTTGGTCTACCCATGTTTTCTTTTTATCACTTTCCCATTTTGTTTTAATGTGCACCAAATGTACACAGCTGACTGAAAAGACAGAACATCTTTGTCCTCACTGTAGGATTTGCTTCTTGAGGGAGGTGTATAATTCATTCCATTATTTCAGTTGACCGCTTTCTTTTTGGAGCAATGTTTTCGTTCACTTAGTCCAACAGCTCATTAAGGTCTGTAAGCAGTCCCTTCTGACTCCACACAGATATGAATGTTTATGTGAATATTTATTTTAGAAATGAAAAACGAATACAAGATGATTCCTTATTCTTCTCCCTTCTCCCTCTACCTGATCTGGAGAAAAGATATTCCATTAATTATAATAATTTAATTTGTTTAAGGTGTGTTTCACAAGGTCAGAATGTTCACCTGTGTGTGGTTCTCTTTCAGTGTGTGGTGTTTATGAATGTTAATAATGATGTGAGTTTTTCTTTTTTCTCTCTACAGTCTGTCTCACTGCTGGATTACAGAGGAAGGCTGTGCTGCTTTAGTTTCAGCTCTGAAATCAAACCCCTCACACCTGAGAGAGCTGAATCTGAGATCCAATATACCAGGAGAGTCAGGAGTGAAGCTGTTCTCTGATCTACTGAAGAATCCACACTGTAAACTGGAGAAATTGAAGTAAGATCCTCTCTCTCTCTCTCTCTCTCTCTCTTTCTCTCTCATATCCATACGTCATGCACCCCCACCGCCCACTTGTTCATTCACATCCAAGTTTCTGCAGATAGAGAGAGAAAGAAAGAGAGAGAGAGAGAGAGAGAGAGAGAGAGATCTCTTCCCGTTATTCTTATGTGTGTTTATGTTCATAATGATGTGAGTTTTTCTTTTTCTCTCTACAGTCTGCGCAGCTGCAGTATTACAGAGGAAGGCTGTGCTGCTTTAGTTTCAGCTCTGAAGTCAAACCCCTCACACCTGAGAGAGCTGAATCTGAACTGGAATAATCCAGGGGAGTCAGGAGTGAAGCTGCTCTCTGATCTGCTGGAGGATCCACACTGTAAACTGGAGAAACTACAGTGAGTTACTGAATTACAGTCTCTATTTAAACTCACAATGACACCAAGAGAACCTTTCTACATACTGTGTGTGTGTGTGTGTGTGTGTGTGTGTGTGTGTGTGAGAGAGAGAGAGAGAGAGAGAGAGAGAGAAGGGATCAACATGTGAGAGAGAGAGAAAGAGGGAGAGAGAGAGAATCTATATGTTCCTGAAATGAACGAGCCCAGGAAAAAAGAAAGTTTAGAGGTGAAGAGAGAGAGAGAGAGAGAGAGAGTTTAGAGATGAAGAGAGAGGGAGAGAGAGAGAGAGAGAGAGAGAGAATGTAGTGATGAAGAGAGAGCAGAGTACCTTCTGTACCTTACAGCTATGTCACCTAAACGTCCTACAGGCTGTAATTCTACCCCAGATACAGAAACAGAGACTGTGAAACACAGACTGCACACACACACTGCAGCCGCATCACCGCATATTTTATCTTCTCACAAATTCATCACAAGCGAGCAGAGATCAGAGAGATGAAATGATTTTACACATCAATCCAGAACAAACACCACATATCAAATCATCATCAGTAATAAGTCAGTGTTGTGATTCGAGTTCATCAGCATTTTTATATCTACTACAAGTTACATAGATATTTAAAGATGTCTGAGTCAGTAGAGTCAGTCTGTGACTCACTAAATAGGAGTTTAAAAGACTATTTAGACCTTTAGATTTTAGTCAGGACTGAAAGTCGTATAAAGGTCAGATTCAGTGAAACATGATTAAAGTAATTAAAGGTTATATGTGGAGTAGATACTGTATTTACTACATCCAGTGTTCTTCAGGGGTTTATTGATGTTTAAATTGTACATGCTTTAAACTAATAATGTACAGAGGGGTCATAGAGGGGTCATAGAGGGTCATAGAGGGGTCATAGAGGGGTCACACTGTGTCTGTTATTAACGTTTAAGAATATAACTCTCCTTATTCATATGAAAACCATTTTAATATGTGATCATGTCAGTATCAAACCTGAACATTTTAAATAGGAATGTATTTGTGTTTGTATTTAAATATTTCTAAATTCAGTATTTGCCATTTGGTTTAATTTAAATTAAGATTTAGATTTTTTATAAATAGTCTTGAATTAAAATGTATGTCTATGTAGGGGGTTATGGGTATAATTAATTAATCAGTTAATTAATTAATTAACTATTAGGATATTAGAGGGCATAGTTTAGCTTCATTTAAGCACAAACAATAATTGCCGTCTGATCCAATCTCAGGGTGAGAGTTCATTAAAGAGTCCAGATACATCACATTCACTTAGAGACTACATGAGTGTGTTGAAACCCAGAGGAAGCTGTTCTGTGAATGAGCAGAGCTGGAGCTTAAATCTGAATGGAGCAATTAATCTAAAATCATATTCTCAAAAACAGAGCATCAATAAGCACAGCACCGAGGACTGTGTAAGCACCGAGGACTGAGTATGGAACGCCAAATGGTCCAAAAATCGCATAGAGACAACGTGTTTTGTTTTTAAAAGCGCCATACAATATGCCGCTCTAGTGGCGTTTTGCGTCGCAATATTTCACTGTGCCATTAAAGACGCTGCTAAAGAGTAAACGACGCAGCATTTTTCGGCTTTTGAAACGTATCCTCGAAATGCTGGAAAAGGCGGCGTTTTAAAATTTGGTAATGAGCTCCACCTGCCGGCTTACAGAGCAAATAGATTTAATCGCCTTCCACCCAATCGCTGGCTGAGAGAGTCAGACCAGAGTAGTTCAGCACAGATCCGACCTGCTTATAATCCTGCAGCTCTCTGGCAAGTACTAGTTTCTCACAGAGCAGTTAAAACGACACGATATGTCCTAAATACGAGACGTCACAGGTCTATATAATATAATTAATTTAAAGAAAATAATTTACATTTTTATTATTTTTGTTTTCAATATTAACATTATTATTATTTTTTAAGACAATAAACAATTAGAACTATGCCCTTGTTTATGTTTGTAATCAACATTTTATTAAAAAATAATAATTCTTAAAATGTTATTGAATAAGATAAAAGAACAGATCATTTTAAAACATTTAACTTCACATACTCCAGCTAAAGAGACCACAGTCAGAAATATTTGAATATTTGACCGTATATCTTTTATCATAAGATTTTAGTAAAAGTTTTTTATGAACGGAAATCTTCTGCTTTTGGTCCCATAATATTTCATAACAGGCTCAATTCTGTATCTGTATCAGCTCTAGTATCAGGTCATACAGACTACTTCATAACGTCTCTGTGTGGTGTGGTGTAGGGTAGCATGCAGACACTGAGACAGGTGATCCAGAACTGATCACCCACCATCAGTACATTACTATGCTCTTATTCATGCTCTTGTGGCTGAAGGCAACTAAATCCTCACAGCAATGTTCCAACATCTAGTATAAAACCTGCCTGTCAGACAAGGGAGCCAAAGTCCCTGTTAATCCCTTTGATTTCAGAAGAAGTGCTGGAGGAGTGTCTGTAGGAGTGTCTGTAGGCTGGAGGAGTGTCTGTAGACTGGTGGAGTGTCTGTAGGAATGTCTGTAGGCTGGAGGAGTGTCTGTAGACTGGAGGAGTGTCTGTAGGAGTGTCTGTAGGCTGGAGGAGTGTCTGTAGGCTGGAGGAGTGTCTGTAGGAGTGTCTGTAGGCTGGAGGAGTGTCTGTAGGCTGGAGGAGTGTCTGTAGGCTGGTGGAGTGTCTGTAGGCTGGTGGAGTGTCTGTAGGCTGGAGGAGTGTCTGTAGGCTGTTGTACATACAGTCTATTTGATCTGGTGAACTTGGTGTGGAGGTTGATTGCCCTCAGCCCCACTGAACACCGTTGGGAGGAACATCAACTGTGAGCCAGACCTTGTCTAACATCAGTGTCTGACCTCACTAATGCTCTTTGGACTGAATGGACCCGAATTTCCACATACACACTCCAGAATCTTGTGGAACGTCTTTCCAGCAGTGGGATATTCCATATAGGAGCACTCTAGTTCTACAGTTCCAGACTGTTGTTCATCTGTTTCTTGGTTTACTAGGTCACCCTGTTCTTTGTTACCCAGTGCTGCTGCATGCAACAAATCAGGTGGGCTGCAGTCTGTATCCATGTTATCAGCTCCACTGACCATATAGGTGCACCATCTACAGGGTGGAGCAGCAAGGTAGGAGTGTCTAATAGAGTGGACAGTGAGTGGACACAGTGTTTAAACACTCCAGCAGCACTGCTGTGTCTGATCCACTCACACCAGCACCACACACACTAACACACCACCACCACGTCAGTGTCACTGCAGTGAATGATCCACCACCCACATAGTACCTGCTCTATGGCCTTGAATTAATAACACTGACTGGTTTTATAACCTGCTTGGCTTCTCCTGTCTCGTCTGGCATTGCTATTTCCTAGAGACTCTCTTCACACTGCTCTTCAACCAAAAGAAATGGATTTGATTAAATGGTCTCTCAATGCAGTTGACACCATCTTCTCGACGAGAAGCCTGGGTTCGGGGGAACCTATATGGAGAAAATTGAGACCATAATGGGCAATAGAAAGTGATTAAAATGTTAGCGGTCACTCGCCCAAACAACCAGAGTTTAAGCTGTTTTCGGCTCCCGCCTTATCAGCACTCGGCCTTGTGGATGATAAGGAACATTCCTCCAAAGAACACTGTGACTTGAATCTCTCCCTGTTTACCTAATTCGCTGGATGTGTCTCTGACTGGGAACTGTTTAGGGTGTCTCCATGGCAAACTGATTGTTGCCAGGCAGTGAGACTTTCGGCCCCCCAACTCTCCCGTACCCTTTCCCACGCCTTCATTGCTTGGTGTTTGTGTTTTGTATGTGCTTGTGTGCTGAGGTTTTTTTGATGTTCCCACACTGTGCCCTCTAGGGCACAGTCTGGGCGTGTGCTTTTTTTCCCCTCTTCTTCCCCCTTGTATCCTTTCTAGTGGAGTAATGATGGCAGCGCGTGCCTCCACGCAGCAGCTTCCTGTCCTCCCGTCCTTGTCCTGTTTCCCTCCTTGTATGTGTTTGGATGGGTCGAGGGTTAATTTCACCGGTACTTGTGACTGAGTGACAATAAAGCATTCTGATATCAGTGGTTCTGGTTAACACTCTGTAACACCAGCTAGTGAACAACGTAGCAACAGTTCGGGTACTAGCCTTAGCTAGCTAGCTAACTTTCCCTACTTCCAAAGCTCGGTTAGGTTTACTAACCTATCTAAGAAAATGAACTGACCGAAAACGGTACCGAAACCTTCCAATGTTCTAAGAAACACAAAGGTTCTAGACAGTGTTGGTCAGACTGTTATACACACGGCATATACAGAAGTAAGACTACAGACTGTTACTCACCAGAAATGACTGAACCCGTCCAGAGGGGCGACCGTTATACCGCGGGAGTTCAGAATTCAGACGGACCGTCTCCCTCCGTGTGAGATGCAGCTGCGAGTCAGAGAGAACAGAGTCATGAACCGAATCAGTATTGGAGCCGGAATAAGTCCGTTAGGCGGGGGTGATTGCGGATCTGGCAGAGGAAAAGCGGATCTGGGTCGTAGTAGCCGGTCTCCGCTGCGCTGATCTGCAGAGTAGCGTCTGAACAGGGTTTGAGCTGATTTGCTTCCCGTACTGAAGCCTCGTCATGCTGCGGTTCCCGCTTCTGCTGTGAACTGGTCTGAATATTCCGGTGTAGTTTCATCAGAACTACAGTAACACAACGAACCACAGAGTCAGACACGGCTACTAGCCTGTTCACCAGCCAGCAGCGCTACGGCTTTAACGCGCTTCACAGGAAATAGACATGTGACGTCTCGTATTTAGGACATATCGTGTCATTTTAATTACATATTTCCTCGTAAGTACGAGATCCGGGGAGGGTTACTTTATACCACCGTATGGAATCTGACTCCGTCCCGAAATCATACTGAAGACTCGGAATGAGGGCGACTGTTATGCGGCTTTGCCAGAGGTACAACGGATGCAGACACGGGTTTAGGGTCACGACCCGAACCCGCAGTGGAGCCGGGCCAAATTCTCTAAAAGGACATGATTGTTACGCGGATCTGCCGAAGGAAACCGGAGCGGAGCAGTCCGCTCTGTGAGACACTCGTACTTGTCTTTACCACTCAGACGAGAAAAGGAGGGTTTATATCTAGAACAACACGAAGGTTAGATACATGAAAGGCTCGAGCCCCGCACGAGTGTATGAAGGTGTAGAAGTGTAAGTCTGGAGTAATAAACTGTATCCAGAGAGCTGCAGGATTATAAGCAGGTCGGATCTGTGCTGAACTAGTCTGGTCTGACTCTCTCAGCCAGCGATTGGGTGGAAGGCGGTTAAATCTATCGGCTCTGTAAGCCGGTGGGTGGAGCTCATTACCATATTTTAAAACTCGGCGTAAAATACGGCGTAATACGGCGCAAAAAACGCCGCCTTTTCCAGCATTTCGAGGATATGTTTCAAAAGCCGGAAAATGCGACGTAGTGAAATATTGCAGCGTATATTACTGCGTAAAGAGCCACTAGAGCGGCCTATTTCACGGCACTTTTAAAACAAAACGCGTTGTCTCTGGCCGTTTTTTTGGACTGTTTGGCGTCCCATAACCGAGGACAGTGTAAGCACTGAGGACTGTGTAAGCACCGAGGACTGTGTAACCCTTGTTAAGATGACTGTTGCTGAGTCTGCGCTCTACTGAGCGTGCGTGTCGTTTCCATACACCCCCCACCGAGCGTGTCCACCTGCAGAGCGAGTCGTGTCACAGTCTGTACTCGGACTTTCAGAATCTGAGCTCTAGTTAAGTTCCCCTGCTGCACTGATTCTAGAGTTTGGACTGAAGCTGAAACCGCAGACACCTCGTGTGGTGTTTTGTGGAGAACTCCGGTGAGTTCAAATATCACGAGGTTTTAAACTGTAAATATTTTTATATAAATATATAATTAAATATATATGAATGTTCAGATTTCAGATGGGATTAAAATACTTACTAGAGAGTGAAATAAAAACCAACCGGAGTATAAAGAGAATATACAGTGTTAAAAATGTATTCGGTTTCTCATTGGGTGGATGTGGATCTAGCCAGCCAATCACAGGGTTTGCCAGTTGCGGAATATACATGTGTACAGTGAAGGGTCTCTCTCTCTCTCTCTCTCTCTGAGCTGTCCTACCGGGAAAAGCACAGAGATAGTTAGAAAGATTAGAGAGTTAGAAAACTAGACCTTGAAATTTGTGATCCTTCCCTGAGGAGCTCCAGCACAGTGAGCAGTCCAGGGAAGTTCAGGAGGCCTACTCTCATACTCCCCTCGACAGTCTGGGAAGATAAAGTGGTGTTTGCACCGACTAACGACCCCATTCACATCAGTAAGAGGTCATTTTACCCCCATTCTAAAATCAGCTGTGGTAGATGTCCAACTAGAGACTAGTTTTGCATACTGTGCTGGGTGAAGGAAAAAACGGAGCTATTCCAAACAGAGAAATAAAGCTAAGCTATACTAAGTGGAAAAAAATCTAAGCTATGCTAAATGAAAAAAGCTAAGCTATGCTAAGTGGGAAAAAACTAAGCTATGCTAAGTGGAAAAAAGCTAAGCTATGCTAAGCGGAAAAAAAGCTAAGCTATGCTAAGCAGAAAAAAATCTAAGCTATGCTAAGCAGAAAAAAATCTAAGCTATGCTAAACGAAAAAAGCTAAGCTATCCTAAGCGGGAAAAAGTTATGCTAAACGGAAAAAAGCTAAGCTATGCTAAGCTTTACTAAGCGGAAAAAAAGCTAAGCTAAGCAGGAAAAAGGGCTAAGCAATGCAACATTGGTAAATCCTGTTTTAGTAAATGGGTTGAGCTAAGCTAATAGCGGACTTCAAGCCTTATAGCCTCACAATTTTATCTTCTTGTAGCTTTGAATGCCCGAGACACTTAGGAGGTAGTTGTTTTTGTGACATGGTGATTTAGGTGTTTGTGAACGAGTTGTTTGAGTTTGAGGGGACTTTTATTGTTGTTCTGTGACACGTGTTGCTGCGTGTCAGGAGGGATTAGCCTCACACGCTAACCAGTTCTCATGTAGTAAACCTAAGGACAATAAGGAAAGACGATTAACACAACGGTTTAAAGATTTGGTGTTCAAACTCAAAACTCATACTGAACTTGGTCAGTTGTTCTGAAGCCTGAATAACTGAAACCTGATAACTGTATATATT
>JAVGWN010003195.1:0-10479 GCA_034552555.1 Semaprochilodus insignis | reverse complement strand
GAGAGAGAGAGAGAGAGAGAGAGAGAGAGAGAGAGAGAGAGAGAGGGAAAGACAAAGAGAAAGCAGGAACTTCACGCTCCCCAGAAATAACATCCTCGTCAGACTCCACCTTTAAAAACAGGGATTATTAGAGAGAGCTGCAGAGCCCCGCCCGGAACACCCTTCCACACTACAGCAGTGCATCACCACAACTTAGTAAGGGGTGGGAACAAGATAATTAGGCTGTGATAATTAAGACACGGCCACAACTTAGTGAGGTGTGGGAATGACAGAGATAAGTTGGGATAATTAAGAGGTGGTCACAAGTTAATAAGGAGTGGGAATGGCATAGATATGTTGAGATAATTAAGAGGTGGCCACAAATTAGTGACGTGTGGGAGTGAGATAGTTAAGTTGGGATAATTAAGAGGTGGCCACAACTNTAGTTAAGTTGGGATAATTAAGAGGTGGCCACAACTTAGTGAGGTGTGGGAATGACAGAGATAAGTTGGGATAATTAAGAGGTGGCCACAAGTTAATAAGGAGTGGGAATGACATAGCTATGTTGAGATAATTAAGAGGTGGCCACAAATTAGTGAGGTGTGGGAGTGAGATAGCTAAGTTGGGATAATTAAGAGGTGGTCATGACTTAGTGATGCACGAGAATGAGATAATTAAGTTGGGATAATTAAGAGGTGGCCACAACTTAGTAAGGTGAGGTGTCTGAATGAGATAATTAAGCTGTAATATGCAAGTTGTGACCACGACTAAGAAAGGAGTCAAGAATATGCAAGTTACTTCACTGTAGCATTCACAGTTTAACACTGAAGACATGTATGATTCCTGGGAAGCTACGTAGCAGCTTAGTTCTTGATCATGAATGAGTTTGAACCTCGTATACTCAAATATGCTAATGAGAGGATCCCACTGTGGCGACAGCTAATGCCTGCGCTAACGAGGCTAACTAGGTGAACTGAACTGCTCAGTAAGCTGTTAATGACACTGATAATTAAAGGTCAGGTTTATGTTCCATCTAACGAATAAAACGTCAGATATAGCGGAGGGCTGCTAGTAGCAGGTAGCATTATTGCATTAGCTTAGCATGCTACAGCTTCCTGCTCTGCTCCATCTCATCCTTTACACTTTGTCTAATTGTGCATATTCACAGATCTTCTTAATGAAGATGAAGATAATAAATATTTAACACTTTATTATTAAACCTGGATTTAATTTAGTGTTCTAATGATAAACGTTGGGGTAATTAGCATGTTCACCCTGCGTTGGGCTGCGCGTGTGCTCCACCAAGTCACTCACAGACCACTTAAACAAAGCCTGCTAGGAGGATCAGTCCTTTACATCTACACACTGTGCTAATGTGCGGCTCTCAGCCAGGAGAACTTCAGGTGTGTGCGGCCTATTATGATCTGTTTGTTTTTGGACCCGTTCCAGTGACGGGAAAGGTTCTCTCGTCTTTCCAAAGCGAAGTCCATTCATGCTCAGCCATGCCTTAAAACAAATGAGCTCATTCTTTATGTTGATGACAAGTACAAACACAGAGACTCCGTGCTGCAGGTCGCTGGAGAACACGTAACAATCCAGCTCCACAGCCCTGCAGACCGACCCCAACACCCACAGTAATCAGACCCCGCTGTAATGTACGCAAAGGCGGCAGGTCAGCGTGCGGAGCTGACGGATCTCTGGAGATGATTACAGAGGCTGCACACGGAACGCCGCGGCTGGGAAACCCTTCAATACGCCAGCCAGCTTCACCTACAGAGAGACGGAGCTGGTTACCACTCAGACTCATTCAGGAAACAGACCCATAACCTCCACCATCCAGCGGACTGGTGAGGAATATCAGTACACTGGTCCAGTGGTGGACAGTAACTCAGTACATGTAATTAGTTCTGTACTTCAGTAGTTTTCCATGTGTCTGTACTGAAGTGTTTCCATTTTGGACATTTCAGGTTCTAATATCTGACTGTTGCTCCACTGCATTATGGGAAATCTGTAGTTCCTTTCGCCGCATGTGGCATAAAAACATAACACGTCAATACCAAACAAGCTTATTCACTGATTCTTAGCATCCATGGAGATGTCCATTTCAGACCTGAACTAAGGAGCACCTGGAGGAAGGCAGGAAAGCAGGATGGGGTTAATGCAGACACTGACTGACAATCACACATCAAAGCCTCAACAGATCAAACAGATTGTTCCTGACTTTGTGGGTAAATAGACACAATATAGAAACATGCACACATGAACTCGTGACTGGCGAGCGTCTTTCTCTGAATGTATGTAAACTCTGTTTCCTTTATAGTACATGTGTTTGGCTGGTTTATGTTTATAGTACAGTAAACTCATCTGTGATCCTGTTTAAAGCTCTTATTAAACTTTAACGTGTAACTAAGTTGTAAATAAATCTTAAACTGAAACTTTACTTGTTTGTAAAAAGTTATTTTATGGTTCTAGCTAATGGAACCTGTTCTCCTTCAGTGTTCTGTGCTGATGATGATTGTAATAGACATCAGTGTCAGACTAATTACTGATCTTCTATTAAAGACTGGTGGACTGAGAGACACTCGAGTCTCTTCACCTACACTGAGCTGATTAAGAGTCTTGTTCCAGAAATGATAATAGGACATTAGAGCCATAATAAATCATGCTCCTGTTACTCTCCATACTTAAGCACATCTGAAGGTACATACTTTAGTACTGTTACTCCAGTGGAGGTCTAAAGGGAGGAACTTTAGGAGGAACTACTCACACTGCGAGTGGACCTCTCCACTGTATCCCATAAACACTCTACGGTGCTCATGTCGGGTGAACGTGCAGGCCACACCATTCATCAGGACTCTCCGGAATGCTCCTCCAACCAATTCTGGATAACTCCAACCCAATGGCACGGTGCACCATCCTGCTGGAATACCCCTCCACTGTGGGAGGTAAGGTGGTACAGTAAAGCTGTCTATGACGTATTCCTGGTACACACCTGACACTGAGGATCAAGGAATGTTAAATGTCTGCACAACTTCGGAATGTCTCATCCGTCTGGCTCCCACGGTCATGCCTCGTTCAGATTCGGATAATTCCCGTCTCCTTACCATGAGCACGCTGGCCAGTGTTCAACCTCACTCACAAGATAACACCTCACAGCTTATACAGGTGTGGGCGTTCCCAAACCGTCCCCTGAGGTAACACCCCTCCATAATCAGTCTACACACTGAGATCACATGACTTCTGGAATGTTGGTGTGGTCATATCACTGTTACTCGAGCGTTAATAAACACTACAATTTGAACTGCTAACCGTTAAATACAATTGATTATTAATTATTATGAACTATTAAGAACATTAATAACAGTTTGTTAATAATTGATTAGCTATTAGTGTGGAGAATTTATGATAATTAGAAATGCTCTAAAATTGATTAGAACACACCAAACTGACTAATTAGACTTCCAGTAAACCGCAGCTGGACAGCGGTGATGTTCATAAATCCATTATTATTAAATAATTAATACAGTACATACACAGTTTAACACATTATTAAAGCCTCCACTCCTCCGGGAAGGCTTTCCACAGCATTCCAGAATGTGCCAGTGGGAATATTTGTCCATTCAGTCTAAAGAGCTTTTGTAAGGTCAGACACGGATGATGGACGAGAAGGTCTGGTCTGTGTATTCCAGCACTCGGTGGTCCCGCTCTGTGAGGTGGCCTGGTCAAAGCGCTTAGTGGCTGAGCTGTTGTTGCTCCTAGATGCTTCCATGTCACATTGATTGCACTTCCAGTTGTCCGGGGCAGCTCTAGCAGGACAGAGACTGTGGTGGTAAAGGTTCATCCTGTCAGTGTTAGTGACAGGTGTGGTTGAAACACCTGGACCCAATGAACAGAAGGGGTGTCCACATACTCTTGGCCAGATAGTTTTAAACCAAACTCTTCTCAAATCTAGTGCTGCACGGCTCCAAGGCTTCTGGAATCGACTCCAACTCTCGACTCCTGCTGCTGGAACCGACGGAACCGACTCCTCGACTCCACTTAATTTAACCAAGAGTGCGTCTGAGGGGGGATTAAGGGACACAGCAGAGATTATAATCCATCCTAAACTCAGTTTAAACACTTCTGAGCAGCAAAAGGACGAAAACCTATTTCACATAATACATCTTCTTACTTCTCTAGTCCACCTTAACTGATTCCAGCTCTTACCTTACAGAATCTCCCTACAGCACTTTTTAAGGTGGAACGTACATTTAAATAAGAAGCTAGCAAGATGGAGCGAATCCCAGCTTCATCCTCTTTTCCACAGACGTGGTTTTCGTTCCCTGCACTGTTGCTGAAACTGTCCAATGAACTCAAATTATGAGGAAAATGAAGATCTGCGCTGCAGGACGTACGGAAACTCGGGAGAAGAAATAGCCGAAGAGTCGACTCCCAGCTTTTTCGACTCTTAGAGTCATTGGCCAAGAGTTGACCACGAGGCTCAGATGCACTGGAGTCAACGAACGGACTCCCCATCTCTACTCAAACTATCATAAACAGCGTCTCAGACATCAGGCAGCGTATTCAGAACCACCTCATGTAGGAACTTTCTGTGAGGGAGCTTTTAGAGGGGGACGTCTGGTTACCTTCACCACCACTGTGAACAGATCTGAGTTTATCTAGAACGGAGCATTTCACACTGAATCACTCGGAATGACTCTGTTTTCATCATAACCATTAAATTCTGCAGGAATTCGGAGTCATTGTTGGGATTCCTCCTTAAAGACTACCTTATGAGAACTCCAGCAAAGCTCATTCAGTCATTATAAGGAATAGCCACATTACAGACGGGTCAGAAATGTTGCAGAACATGCCGCTGAATGACGGAACCGACCTCTCTGAGTTTGACTGTAGAGATTTCCACACTTCCTTTTTCACTCCCGACTCCAAACATGAACAATGTGCTCATTGACTGAACCCGAGGTAGCTGAATGTCATTAATGGAGGGGTCCCTTCTGCTTTACTGCGCTGGCCCGGTTGCCTGTATTTGTCCCTGCAGTATTCCCCAGTGCAATCACAACCCAGCCTCGGGTGGCAATCAGAGAGGAAGCTGCCTTCAATGAGGTCACTCCATCATGTGTCATCACGGCATCAGGCCTGCCGGGGCCTGGCCCATTACAGGCACGCACTTCCAGCATATCAACACCGCTCCGAGGCCTGGTCCAACAGCCAGGACCGGCTGGACCTGATTTCCTCCCTCTCCAAAAATATCAATCACTTTGATAGGGGCGTTTCACCTTTGGCCATGATGTCATCGCACGGGCTGATTAGGGGACTCGCGGCCCTTAAAGCAGCCCCCGACGAGGCTTGGAGCGGAGGAGCTTATTAGAAACACAAAGAGCTTTAATTAGAAGCACGGACGCAGCTGCTGGCCTGGCCACATGTTCCCAGTGTGCATGGAGTGAAGCCTGAGAGCACCTCATTTCGTTCCTCATCAACCTTTTAGCAGCTCCAATCAGAGAACTCGCACGTTCCATCAGACTCACCCGCATAAAAGCACAGCTCAAAGTCACAGGTTAGGTCAAAACGGGAGAAAGCAGACCTGCAAAATAACTTTAAAGGGCCCGTATCATGGGAAATCGGACATCCTCACTAATACCAGAGCCCTCTGTACCAAACACAGCCAGCCCACTGGAAACCCACCACTCCACCCGTACTCAGCCTCTTCTAAACCCGCCTGCTCTTTAAAACACTCAGCTACTTACAACACTCAGCACTTCCTGAATAAACTCACCGGACCAGAAATCAGAAATCTCCCTGTGTGTTTAAGGTGGTAGTAGCTTCAGGCTCCTGCAGATGGCGCTGCATGATGATGATGGGGCTATAAATCCCTGTATTCCTTTCAAATAGTTCATTAAACAGTTTTAGCAAACGGTGCAAGGCATGAAAACCACGTCTGTGGAAAAGTGGATGAAGCTGGAATTCGCTCCGTTTTCTGGAAGGCAGGAGCCGGCATAAGTTAAGGTGGACCGAAAACCTCCACTGTTAAAATGTGGAAATATGGCCCATCTCAGCTCAGGCTGCCTTACACCTCGCTCACTCACAGCAGAGAGCATCTGGTTATTACCCCTCTAGCGTGCCGCTAACAGAGGCTAGCGGGCCTGTCAGACGGAGCAAAGCTGCACTGTGAGTGCCGTAGCCTGAGAGGTTTGGGCCATTTGGGTTTTGGCCTAAAATATACAATACAACAGACAGTAATAGTCTCAGGCCTGCTGAGTCAAATGCAGATAGAATGATTAGTTATTAATCCGCTTTTCAGCCAATCACATCATCTCCTGAGCCCTCCAATCACTGTGCAGTAATGTGTTCAGTTCGTTATCAGCGTGTCAGATATTAACCCCCTCTAGATCCCTGTACTTGTACCAGCACACTTCCATCAAAGTTTCATAATGCATCATTTCCAAGCAACTAATCCAGCAACACAGTGATGCGGTTTACTGCTGAAAATCTTGGAAATCTGAGGATCTGATTCCCGCAAACCGGTTTGTGGTCCGTTCTCCACAGCAGTTCTGATAGTCTCATTTGCAACTTCAGCACTTTAGCACTAGAGTGCTAACAAACCTGTGAGTCCTCATCTCCACAGAAACATCATAACCCAGAACATCTGAGTCAGGCGGGAATAAACTCCTCCGTTCTAACCTCCGTTACTCTGAGTCAGTAATTCGTACAGTTATTCGGACTGCTGGGAGAAAAACTTGAGAGCGTTCCCAGGATCATGACTGTAGCCCAGAGAATGTGGGAACAGCACTCCTTTATTAATCTGGATAAATGTCTATCGGGTTTAATACAGTGGATGTCATTTCCACTAGCACACTGTGAAACGAGACAACACTCCTCCAGAACCATGGAGCAACACAAAAACCCAAACCCAGAACAAAACAATACAACAGACAGTACAGCACATTCCATACGGAGGAGTTCCTAATGGAATTAAGAAATGAAGTTAGCAGGAACGGCCAAGATGAACGGTTGTTGTTGTCACGTGTCACACGTCCAGAAGGCCTGGTCTCACTCCACCTCCACCCCTACTGCACCATCTGCAGGAACTGTGTGAGGATATTCAAGCTGCATGGGATGGATTATCACAGGACACCATTAGGAACCTCTACAGCTCCATGCCGAGACGTCTGGCGTGTTGGGTTAGCAAACACGGGGGCCCGACGCCATACTGAGAGACAGACTTCTGTATGTGTAGCTCAATAAATATTGATCATATCAGTCTAAATTGATCATCAGTTATTGATCCTGGTAACCTTTATCTTCCTTCCCAACACACCTGCAATCCCACACCTCCTTCTGGGAGCAGCTGTTCTGTAGATGATGAGGGTATTAAAACTAATGATTGAATATTCCATTTTGGTCACTACAGGAATAATCATAACTCTAACTTCACCGAGTGTTTCAGTCGGGACAGTTTTAGCTCATTTTAAGCAGAACCCAAAAAACACTATCCAGTACATGACTAGCAAACAGCTTTGAACAGGCGTACACACTAGGGTGGCCACACGTCCGGTTTCAGGCCGGACAGTCCGGTTTTTCAACTCCCAGTCCTCCGTTCGGTGCGGTACCTGGACGGACACTTACTAGTCCTCTTTTCGGATGAACTATTTAAAATGTTCACTCGCCAATATCATACGTGCCATTGGCTCACAACTGTGTTAAAAGACGCGCCTCACATTTCATTGGTTTACCAAGGTCATGTGACATTATGACTCACATATCGGCTAACCGCAGGTCAGCCCTCTAAATGCTAGTCAGTTAGTAAGCTCCCGTCTGACCCACGAAAGTCATCCATTCCACCCAGTGAGCTGAGTCAATCATCATGTATGTGTTATATAGGTCAGGATATGATTTTAACTCTGCTCTAGGATCCTGACCGCAAATCTTTGTTCTGGTAGTGATCGTTCCATACATCGGGTTTTGGGCCACATTTACTTCAAGACAAGCGCAAACAATCTAATCCCACAGGAGCGCTAGCAGAAGCTAGCATTATGACTGAGATGGTTTGACCTTAATAGCTCGACTCTAATGGTCACTGGTCATGATGTAAACTGCACATGCTATATTTGATATCTGCATGTCGTCATTTAACGACCATTATGTAATGAACAGCAGCTACGCACGCGCGTTCTCATAGCAGCGCCACGCTAGCCTTCATCATCTGCAGGAATTAGTGCGGTTCTACTGCTCTGAGTTCATCACATTCTCCCGTCATTACACAGACACACACACACACACACACACACACACACACACACACACATACACACTCACACACTCACACGCCCTACACTGGAGGGACTCTCTCCACTGCCTTCATGTGTCAGAGGATGAGGTCATCTGTTATCCCCTCACTGCCTCGGACTGAGTTCTGCGGTCTCCAGTGCTCCATCAGGAGAGCCCACAGCTGGAACAGCTTTACAGTTTCTCTGCTTTGTTTATCTGTAATCGCTGGTTTACCTCCCATCAAACACCTTCCTATAACAACCACGCTCTGTCTGCACCGCCCGTATCATCACAGGCGTCCCTACGCCTTCACCTGGAGGCTCTTACAAGCACATTCCACCAGAACCTCTGTATAATTCAGCCTTCAGGATGTAAACAAAGCCATACAGAGCAGCTCGACCCTGCAGAACCACACCGGCTCGGACGCTCTTTACAGCGGTGGTGACAGGAACCGGGCTCTCCATGTCTACAACACACATACAGAATGTCTGCTACTGTGAATAGCTCAGCGTTTAGAAGATGAACTGATCTCCAAAATACAGAAAGATATGTATATATCCCATCAAACACCTTCCTACAACAAACCGCTCTCTATCTGCACCACCCATATCACCGTACCTTGAACAACTGCAGCGTATGAAAGGTACTACATACACTCATCAGCAGGAGAACAGCTGCTCCCAGAAGGAAGTGTGGGACTGCAGGTGTGTTGGGAAGGAAGATAAAGGTCACCAGGATCAATAACTGATGATAAATTTAGACTGATATGATCAATATTTATTGAGCTACACATACAGAAGTCTGTCTCTCAGTATGGCGTCGGGCCGCCGTGTTTGCTAACCCAACATGCCAGACGTCTCGGTATGGAGCTGTAGAGGTTCCTAATGGTGTCCTGTGATAATCCATCCCGTGCAGCTTGAATATCCTCACACAGTTCCTGCAGATGGTGCGGTAGGGGTGGAGGTGGAGTGACACCAGGCCTTCTGGACGTGTGACGTGTGACAACAAACCGTTCATCTTGGTGCTGACCACGGTGCCTCCACACACGGATTCGTTGGTCGTCTCCACCAATACAAAAGCGGGACTCGTCACTGAAGATGACCCGCTGCCGTTCTGAGTCACTCCGTGACAGTCTGGTACGACACCATTGCAGTCTTTGGTGACGGTGACGTGGTGTTAAGGACAGTCGTGGTAACGGTCTGTGTGCATGTAGTCCTGCGTGGTGCAGCCGTCTGCCAATGGTGCTGCACTAACAGGATGACTCATCACTGCTCACTGGATGTCTGTGATAGTGGCTGCTGGGTCAGTCAGGTACAGCATGAAACCTGAATCATTAGCATGTCTCATGATGTCAAATCTAAACACCAAGTTCCGCTCCTGTGGGTTGACTCTTCTGGGTGCAGATATTCTATTGACGATGAGTGTAATTGAGCTACAGGGTCAATCAAAGCAAAATGATTTTAGTCTAAAGTCCCAAAACGTGTTTCAGTTCTGACTTTAAACCAGTTCAGAAGAATCATCCATATTGTGATTCAGTGCCGGGTTATGGATTTCCAGGAATCTCTCGGAATTTAGATTCTGAAGTTTTCAGGGGGTTAAAGGGTTTGCACTTTGACGCCAGTGCAAAACCCCAAACTACAGAAACACGGTTTCAGCATTTGTTCCTGATTTGTTCTCACTGCTCACTTAACAGATGGTGTAGATCTTCTCTAAAAGCTCAGCTTCCACTTTAAAAGCTCTTATTCTTGCTCCCTCTTCTTTCCTTCTCCGGATCAGTCAGCCAAACCCCGGTGCAGGGGGACCCTCCTCTAAGAAAGGTCATACAGAGATCACGGAGGAGCGTACAGCAGATTCAGAAAGTGTCGCGCACAGAACCTGTAATTAAACAGGAGGTGAAGGAGCAGGCTGTGGTCTCCGCCGTGCTGGAGATCAGGAGGCGAAGCATACCAAACCCTTTCTGACCTGCACTCTGCAGAGAAAGCAACACTGTTCCTTTAATTACCCTCAAATTAGGGGGAATGTACAAGCCAGTCATCTCGCCTTGGAACTGAATCATGTCCTATGACATCATCCTCTCTCCCTCTCTTTCCTTCTCTCTCTCTCCCTCCGTGTGTGTGTGTGTGTGTCTCCTCCTCTCCTCCTACCCTCTCTCGCCCTCTCCCTCTCTCTCCCTCTTTCTCTTCCCCTCTCCTCCTACCCCCTCTCTCTCTCCCTCTCGCCCTCTCTCTCTCTCTC
>JAVGWN010003193.1:0-10481 GCA_034552555.1 Semaprochilodus insignis | reverse complement strand
AGAGAGAGAGAGAGAAAAAGAGAGAGAGAGAGAGAGAGAGAGAGAGAGAGAGAGAGAAATAGTTCTGTGCTGTGGTATGACTGTATCACTGCCACGTAGCTCAGGTATGGTGGTGAGTTACGAGGGCAGAGATTAAAGTGTGCGGAGCTCTGTGTACCCGCAGGAAATGTTAAAGGTGATGAACACAATCAGAGGAAACAGAGTCAGGCTGAACCAGGCTGGACCGAAACTCTCTGTATGTGCTTCAGTGTTATTATTACATGTGCCGTGTTTACACGCTTTTAGTACCAGCTACTTCGTTTTCCAGCACAGATGTGATACCTATGCCACATGTAACTGCCGTGACAAATGTTGTTCAGAAGAGACAGCGAGACAAAAGACCCCTGAAAAAACAGGAGAGTTCGGGAAAAAACTGTCAGAGTTCAGACGGCAAAAGGTTCTGGTTGCTCCAGCGGGTACGCTAACCGTTAGCATATGTATGCAGGGGCCGATGACTCTCTCTGACCAATCAGTAACGTTTTGGTATCGGCTCAGCTCGCTTGGAACCTCAACAGAGGTGATGTCAAACGTAGTACCTGGTATCAGGCAGCAGGTACTTAGACATGTTTGCCTAATGGAAAACTAAAAAAGGGGAGTAGAGTCGAGCCGGGTCGAGCCAAGTCGAGCCGGTACCATACAGTGGAAAAGCAGTGTCGGAATCATAAAATGGAATTCCAGAGTGATTTTGAGGGCACTACCATCTCCTACAATGCACTCTTAACTTCTAGTGAACACCATAAATCACCGTATCAGCTGAATGTATACTTCTCAGACTCTCTCTTATCAGCAGCTCCTACAATTTAAAAACAATGATCTTAGCATGCTTACTGCCTGCGTGCACCTCTACCGTGCCCAATGGCAGAGTTCTGTCGGGATTTGAATAAAGGCTACTTTCATTTACAAACGCAATGTGAATTCAACACCTGCCCACGCTTTGAGTTAGAAATAGCACTTATCAAACTTGCTGCTTGCTGCAAAAGGAGTTACTGCTATCCCAGATTTATATTCAGTCCAGAGTGACCACAGCTAAAGCTAATTTCCTAGCTTACCTTAGATCCGGAGGTATGCTGGCCTGCAAGCTTTCCAGCTGTGCATTCTTTCTTAGGCATCACAGGTGCCACTGTAGTTTCCTGCAGATGTGATCCCAGATTTGGCATACAGGCTCCTGATGGGTCCACAGTCTCTATTTCCCTCTCTTTCTGAGTGTCCACTGAAACTTCTGGTAAGTCCTGAGGCCCGGCAGAATATGATTGAGCATGGAGAGGCATGTTCAACTGTAGCAGTGTTTCCTTAAAGTTGTCATCCCTTGGCACTCCGCCACTCTGGGCACCTACCCCTTCTTCTGTGGGTCTTGGAGGTAGACGCATTTGCCCAGCAGTGGAGGGACTTTCTTGGCTATCCTTCTGTTCCTCTATGGTGTCCTGGATAGCCATGCAAGGCTCAGGCTGGGGTTCAAGAGGGTTGCTGCTGCTTGTCGTGGTGGCAGCAAGCGGGCAATCTTCCGTAAAGACACTAACAGATTGGAACCAGTCTGAGAGAGCACTGGCCCAGCTGTCTGAGGATGACCACCTCTCGACAGGTGGGAGGTCCCAATCACATAGTTGACCAATCACCGCTTCCCTCCCCTGAGAGTAAGCCAAAGACTTTGTGTTGGTTAGAGAGGATCTGGTGGGACTAGGGGCTGGAGAATGCCCCCACTCGTCAAAAATAGACTCCCTGTCCTCCTCAGTTGTAAAAAACTGGCAGGCATCCATCCACAACTCATTAGGAAGATCTTTGCTGTCGCTTGGTTCTGTCACTTCTAAACAATTCTCTGTTCCTCTGCAGCTTGATCCTACATCCTGAACTGTGGCATGTGGGTCTGTCCCAGCTTCCTCACTGATCTGAGGGGTTTCAGTTGAACTGTCCAGGACACTTGGGATTTGGAGATGAGTGTCAGAGTTCATTTTAGTCATTTTATCCACCGCTGGGTCATTCCTGTGGAAAGCCGTTGACTCTAGCTGGTGGAGCATCAGTGCTGGGATTCTGTCTGGCACAGGATCTTCTTGCACACAGGACTCTGGTGTCACTATGCCCAGTCCGGACTCTGTAACTAGAGTCTGTGTCGTCTGAGTCAAGATGTTCTCCAACAAATTAGCAGTTGAGTCAGCTGGGCTGTCTGCTGGCTTGACATTTGGATTAGGAATGGCTTGATCCATTGTGGACGCTCTGCTGCCCAGATTATTGTCATTGAGTTCCTTTGAACTGGACTGCATGGATGTCTGTCTTGGGACTGGAGGGTCACATACTGTGTCTGGTTTGTTCAACTCCACTGCAAGCTTGTACAGAGTCTCCTGTCTCACTGGAATCTCAGACTCAGGGTTCACATCGTATGTGCAGGATCTGTCGACACTCAGGTGATGTTCTGTATTCTTACATACGTCAGAGTCAAAATTNTCTCTCCACACATATAACCGATTCCTGGGCCAGTACTACATACAGTTTCTGAACAGATCTCTTCCATGATGTGGTCTACTTTAGAGTTAACATCACGCATGATGGATATTTCAGAATCGGTGCTATCTTTTGTTTCCCTTGCAGTGTTATCTGTCTCACAGGAAATGTCCTTTGCAGCAATGGTAACTATTGATTCTGCGGTAGACACATGTGTGATGTCAGGTATTCCAGAACTGCTGCAAGAAAGCATTTCCTCAACCGTGTCACCCACTTCAGGGTCAGGGTTAAAACTCGGTCCCTTTGTAGAGCCAGACTGAAAATCACAGACGGTCTCCAGCACCGTGTCACTTATTTCAGGGTTGGCATTACATACAGTCTCCCCAACTATTCCACTTATTTCTGGGTCAGTGTGTATGACGTCACTGCTCTGTAGGTCAGTGTTACACACAGTCTCCCCCCGGCCTACACGGTCAACCCCTGTCATTACATCCTGAAGGGTCTTGCCTACCCAGTCAGTCTCAAAGTCAGGGTCTGGCATATTGCCTACTGTACTAGCCTCTCTGTTTAGATGCCCTGATGGTGACTGGTCATCAGTTTGCATGGAATCTTCATTGTTACAGATCTTATGCTCACCATCTTGGCTGTTCGCGAGAACCTTGGTCTCTTGATTAGGCAGTTCAAGGCAATTCTGGCAAAGGTTTGGCGTGACAGTCTTAGCAGAGTCATCCTGATGCTCAGGTATCATTTGCAAGACAGTCGATTTTATTGAGATACCAATAAACATACAGTCATCAACTATCAGATCCTGAGACGTGACATTCTTGGGCACTACAGGTTCCACAGTTCCTTTGGTACCAATTGTGCTTTCTGGTACATCACTATATAGGTTTCTTGTAGGCTGGGATCTTGGTGTAATATGCTCCTCCTCTGAAATGTCTTGACCTGTTTGGGTATAAATCCTTCCATCTTTCCCAGCCGGTGAGATATCCGCTGGGTCATGAATCCCGATGTTTCCATCAGCTGTATTAAATCTATTTGTTGCCATAGAAAGAGTCTGAACATCGGGTTGAACTAAGACTAAATCCAGGCCATTTCCACTTCCCGTCTCGTCTCGTATATCCGTGGCCTGAATCTCTGTGATATTATCTAAGTTTGGAATCTGCGCTGTGGCTGAAACATTGCGGGGAGTTTGAGCTTCTTGGTCCGGGGCACGGCCAGCCTCCTCATGCACAGATGGCTCTGCAGCTAGGGGAGGCTGAATGGCACACGTTTCTGAGGATAGCAGGTCATCTGGCATGCCCTTGCTGACCTGATCTGCTGTCATGTCCTCTCTAGTGTTTGCAGGGCAGCTGTCACTGAAAGGAAAAAGAGAGGGAGGTCAATGGAAGGCAGATAGATGTAAAACTATGTAAATGAATGAAGGTAAAACTACCCGAGAAGAATTTTAAGACTTTCCTCACAGTAGCTCTCACGGTTTATGATTATACATGTCTTAAATGTGTCTGCTGCTTTCTAACCAGTTCAGTCGTTCCCACTTCCACCCACTAGTTAAGTCGTCCTTCCACACAATGTGTCCTTTCACACCTCCTATCACACAATGTGTTACCACACTGTGAGGTTGAGGTCAAGTACGTCACATGAAGCACCACTGTGTCTTTTGTTGATGGTGCCCAGGTGGGGGACACAGCACCCGGTCGCTCCACTTACTATTGGAGAGGTCACTCACGGAATAGGTGCTCAGCTACCTGCCAGGTGCAGAGCAGGACAATGGAGCTGGTGTTCAGCCACTCACCAGGGGCAGAGCAGGACAGTGGAGCAGGCGCTCAGTTGCCCGCCAGGGGCAGAGCAAGACAGCACAGCCAGAGTGGAGTATGGCAAAGAGCTAGGACTGTGTTGATTTGCCAAGATACCCAACCTTTGAAAGGGGGCTATATAGTATAGGCCATGGACGATGCTGTCCCCACACACTCAGAAGGTGTGGCCATGCAAAGTGGCCATGCGAAGAGTCTTTCAGGAGGTGTCACACTCCCTGGTTAAAAAGGCACTGTCGCTGTTGTTGTGTGGACGTTCCTAGTTCAGGTTTGCGGGTTTGAGTAATTGTGACCTAGGAGCACCCAGCAAACCTGAACTAGGAATGTCCACCCCCCGACTTATGTTTGAAGTGTCCACCCTATATGCACCTTGTGTCATCCCCAAGTCCTCCTGGCTTGTGTTTCATGTTGGGATTAGCACTAGGGGGCAGATCTGCCCTACGGCCTGTTCAATAAAAGAGCCTTTGCAAGCACTTGCAATGTTTCCCATGTTCTTATTCTACGCCAACGCCATAATATTCAGTAATGGCAGGACCATGAGTTATGGTTGAACTTCATAATACAGCTGCCACTTCCTATGCACACAAACACTAACCATTTTCAGGGAATGTTAGTATATCCAAACGCATTGGACACTTGACGCACACCAACATCTTAGTAAAATGTTTTTGATGGGTCAGTTTATGAGTTTATGAAGGATTAGCAATCACACCAAGGACTAGGAAAGATTACAAACCACTGCACAGCAACACAACGTGTGATGTCAGTTTTGTTTTCTAGTAGTGCTTGAGATGTATTAGCTCTGCTACAGCAACACCACACAGCAGACTAGGCTTTACCCAGCTACTCTGACAGGCCTTAGCACTATTGTCCATTTTCCATTTGTGAAGATGTATTCCGTCTCTAGGCTTGTCTCTGAGGTACCGTTCATTTTTACACTTTGCACAGACTTTGCTTTGACCTGTAACAAGAACGCAGCGTAAATACAGCACCACAGAAAAGTGAGCTTGACCACATTGCACAATCAAACTCTCAAAGGCAGCTGTAGTAAAATAAAACCCCAGTGTTGTTAAATTCAAGTGTGAACAAGCACCACAGCGTAACTGTCATGTGTATTATGGGTTACAAATCCTAAACAAGATATAAGAAGATATTCCAGAATCAGTGAATATACCGGGAATTCTATAATGTGCCATTTAGGCATAACTTCTCACACTTGCTAGATGTAAAAGCAGCAAATACTGAGTTGACGGCCTGAAGGGCAGCTCATTACGCAATACTGAGGTCATTTCCACAGATCTGACCCACAGACCCACCCATCCATTGACACAATCACCCATGCATCCACACACATACACCCAACCACAGATATCCATCCACTCATCCATCCACACACCCACCCATCCATCCACACGCAGACCCTCCCACCCATCCACAAACCCATCCACTAATCAACCCACCCACCCACATACACAATCCATGCACACAAACAACCCACCCACCCACCCATCCACACAACCACCCACCCACACATATCCAACCACCCACACATGTCCAACCACACATCCACCCACACATATCCAACCACCCACCCATCCATCGACACACCCATTCACAAACCCATCCAACCCTACACACAGACCCGCCCATTCATCCACACAGCCACGCACCCATCCACACACCCACTCATCCATTCACATATCCACACACCCACTCATCCACACACATATTGAAAATTATGTATACACACACACACACACACACACCCCCACACACACACACACCCAGACACGCACACACACACATACACACACATACACACACACACACACAGATGGCCTCAATCCCACAATCTCCCTGTAGCTGTCATGTCACTGATAGATCTGTTTCTCCACAGAGAAGCTATCAAAGACTATTCCCACTGACCCATCTCATCTCATCCTTCATACCTAACGCGACTGACCAGGGCTCAGATTTCTGTATACTGACCACAACACGTGTTAAAACAGACACAGCACAGAACTGTATATGTAACGTCAGCAGGATGTAGAAGTGTAGGAATCCATGTGCAGACAGAAGAGTATTCAGCACTGACCAACACAGATCCAGCTTTCTGTATTCAGAATAAAGATATTCATAATGAATATTGCTATTTTTATTTGTCTTGTATTTGAGGACTTTATGATTATTGTTACTTGAATAACAACAAAAAAACAAAGCAGCTATTTTGGAGGTAAGGTCAGAGTAAACTATACAGCTCCATGTTTAATAATCTAATGTATGTTGCGTGTTTTATAATGTATAATGAAATATAGTCATAATCCAAACATTCTTTACTCGGTCTCTTTAAATATGACTATAAGGAACTGTTTTTGCCTTCATGTAGAAATGTCTGTGGATAGAAATGACAGTATATTATATGGTCGCTTCTTAATGAAAATAATGAAGTTATTAAAATATCCATATGTTGTCAAATTGTATAGTACAGTATAAATAGTATAGTTATTAAAATAAAGTATGTAATTTTCCTCTTTTGTTGTATTTTGTAATGGCATGATCTGGTTTAAGCTAAACGTAAAGTACACATTCCACATTCCATATAATTCCATATAATTCCACATTCCATATAATATGAAGAGTTTATTATTATGACTCATTAGAGTGACATTTAGTCTTATGAAATTTCATAAACACTGCTGCTGTTAGAACGTTTTTCAGTTTTTCAGATTTTCAGACACCATTTGAAAGACTTGCACTTTATATGGAGAATAAATCTCATGACGAATGGACCAAAAGAAATGGCCCAAAATTACCCGGAAAACTTCTGGTTCCATTGACTTACATTAGAAGTTCAGTATAATTTTCCCTTCTCCTGTAAAGTTCTCATTTTTGGAGATAAGATGATTTGAGGTGATTTGTTCCAACAGCTGTGATATGTTTGTTGCCTACAAGCAACATTGTGCAACAGTGGAATGGATATAGCCAGTAGCAAGTGAAGTGTCTCTTATTTAGCCAGAAGAAGGAAAATTTAAAAAATACTTTTATTAGTTGTTTTTACTTTGATTCTAATTATCATTTATTGCTAAAAGTAATTGTTTGGTGTACAAGAAATCAAAATATCACTGAAACATGGTGACATTATTTCCATTTTATAAAAAATATTTTTTTTATAAAAATAAAACCTTTTTTGGCTTTTTAAAAAGATCAACACATTGTGTAGTTGCTCAGATTTGTTCCAAAATATAAATACAATATACAATATATAATATATATACATATGACACTCTATCATTTCTTTCCAGTCATTTCACAAATGACACAAAAACACATCACCCCTAAAAACTTCCTGTACATGTTAATATTTAAAAAACAAATTGATTTTATGATTTATATTTATGGATTTTATGAAAAAAACTCTCTCTCTATATATATACATGTATATAAATAAACAGCTCTCACTCTCCATGCAATAGAGGACACTACCATCCATATACCCCTTTAACTCACATCATGAACATCTCCCATTAACACATATTGTATTTAAATTGCCCTGTTTAAGTTGAAAGCTCACTCTGTTGCACTGAAAGTGACTTTTAGGCCCTAACTGACACACTGACATGCCTGATTTCAGTAATAACAGCCTGGTGCCTTTATTGACACCCAGTTATATGTCAAAGCCATAAAATCTGACGAGCCTGAAGAGAACGTTCCTGCCAAGACAACAACCTCTCTGGAGACACTTCATCCAAACCGCCAGACTCCCAGACACCTGCTAGGCCTTCCTGCCAAACAACAGGCACCCTGTCTTAGCCCTGCAGCTCCTCGAAGGGATCGTGCACAAAAGCAACTTACATACCTTTCTCACATCCGAGTACGTGATTAAACTGTTGAGGTACGATGGAAGTACACGTTCACCTAAAGCTGGGGGACCTTGCGGTCCGGTAGCTATTTTTAGTTCCTGTCCCCCCTAAGTCCAAAATGAGTTACCTGATAGCGTGGACATGTGCCGTGCCTGGGCACTTAACACCCCTCGGCTATATTTGCCCTGCTTCGGCTCATCACGATTGACAAACATCTATGAGTGAAGATCCTGCAGACTTGTTTTTTATGGAAACACTGTAATCTGATGGGCCACTATGGATATTGTAGATGCTCAACTTGTCTTGTATCTTAATATTTGATCTAGACCTTTACTGAACTCTAATTTCAACCACAGTCAAATATCTAAATGTAAACCTATAACTCATTCTAAACCCTAAACATTAGCCTAAATCTCAACTCAAAACCTAAACCTAACCCTAATGCCTAATGTGCATGACACTCACTCTATCCCTTAAACCTAACCCTCACATTCACTCTAACTGAGACTGAACACAAATCTAAACCCTAAACCTAAGACTCATGGTTACTTTAACTCTAAATCTGTGCTATAAAACAGTGTATGCTTGATTTTTCTACCAAAAGGCCCTTTCCTCTTAAAGGAGCAGTATGTAAATTTTAGGGGGATCTATTAGAAGAAATGAAATATGAATATAAAATGAAATATACAAATCTATGTTTCCATTAATGTATAACTGCCTGTTACTACATGTCATTGCGTTTTCATTATCATTTATTTTCAGATCACTAAATCTGTTAATCAAAAATATTATCAGCATTAAATCCATGAGGCTGAAGTCAGCTTCTTATTTGCATTTCTTCCTGCTCCACCTGAAATGGTACAGCAGTTACATTGTGGTGCTGACAAACAGCATGTTTTGTCAGCTTACTGCTCAATTTTTTTCCATTCCACCTTAAATGGTGCAGCAGTTACATTGTGGCACTGACATTGTTTTGAGAGCCTCTTGTTTGAATTTTCCTTTTCCACCTTAAATGGTGCAGCAGTTACATTATGGTGCTGGTATCCAGCTTCTTATTGGGCAACTTCTATTTCAAATTTTCCTGTTCCACCTTAAATGGTGCAGAATTTAGATTCTGGTGCTGACATTCATCTTTGTTCTGAGAGCTTGTTAAGAGTTGTCCTGTTCCACCTTAAATAGTGCAGCATTTACATTTAAGGCTTTGTCCATCTTTGTTTTGAGAGCTTGTTACGATTTTCCCAATCCACCTTAAATGTGCAACAGTCACATTCTGGCGATGACATTAAGCATGTTATTCCCCAGCTTCTTTGTTGAATTTTCCTGTCCTACCTTAAATGAAATGGAGCAGCAGTTAGTATCCTCCTCTCAAAGTCCGGACAGAACGGCAGAAAACCTGAGGACCACCATAGTTTCTCAGGGTTGGGGTTCAGTAGGTTACACACTGCTCCTTTAAAGTAGACAGTCCTTGGCCACTGTAAGCAACTCTCACCTTCACTTCAACCATAAACCTAATCCCACACCTACACCCACCAATAACCCTAAAACCCCTAAACACGCACTCTAACATACATCATTAAAGTATTAGTCTCTAGTGTTCGTTTTTAAGGTGGCGAAGGCACGTCATCGAGGTCTTGTTAAAAGCAGTAATACAACATAGGAGGCACTGAGATGAATTGGTGCATGCCTAGCACGTGTAGTGGGAATAGCCTAACAGCCATCCAGCGGTCATATCAGCTGTAGTGAAGAGGCTATTAAAATACACAGGGCTGACTGAAGTGTGTAGACACCATGTTCTGAGAGTGCCGAGATGTCCAACATTTAGAGCTACTTTAAGGCCTGGAAGAGCTTTACTGGCATGGCTGTACTTCAGTATTGCCAAAGCACACATAATATGTCACTAGCCGAACGTATTCACTGGTAGTAAAAACAGGAGGTAGAAGAGACACAGTTATGAGAACAAAAGCATCCACAACAATAACAATAATGACCATCATTATATACATCATTATCTCTCTCTCCCCGGTAGTGAGACTGTGAGTGCGGGGTGTCCTTGCTAGCAGGTGTTCTCTCCGTCCCTCTGTCTGTGTAATCCACCTGACTTGTTTGTGTGTGGGGGGCTTAGACACAAACACATTTCAGCAGCCAGCCTCAGCCTGGACCTACATCATGGAAACATTCTCTCTCTCTCTCTCTCTCTCTCTCTTGCTATCTATTTCTCTCGCTCTTTCTCTCTCTCTCTCTCTCTCTCTCTTTTCTCTCTCTCTCTTTCTCTCACTCTTTCTCCTCTCTCTCTCTCTCTCTTGCTATCTATTTCTCTCACTCTTTCTCTCTCTCT
>JAVGWN010003192.1:0-10482 GCA_034552555.1 Semaprochilodus insignis | reverse complement strand
AATAATAATAATAATAATAATAATAATAATAATAATAATAATAATAAATGAAGATCTGGAAATAAGCTAAAGATATATATCTATATTTATATTTATATTGATATTCTATGCATAGTCGAGTCTACAGAGGAGTTACTGTAATACAGTGAGATCCAGTTCAGGTACTAAGTTGACGTTTATAGTTTATAGTTTAAAGGGCATGTAGTTTAATAAGTCCTATAAGACAATATGAACGTCATAATAACATGTAATTGAATCCAAACTAAAAGCCTCAAATGGACTTGAGCTGAACAGTTTCTGTGACCTTATTATCCAGACACAGACGTTTATTAGTTTATTGTGTTATTAATATTAATTATATAATATTTTATTATTAGATACATTAGTTATGTTGACTTAACAGTAGCTTATAAATCGAATACAGGTCTGATGTTTTACAGGGGGTTCACCGAATGCAGGAGACCCCAAATAGCACATCATTTAATGAGCACAGAACAAAAAGGCCAACACACCTGAAGGAGCATTGGATCAGGATGGAGTCTGTGCTGAACTCAGTCAACCCACATGGTAAGACCAAGATAAGACTCACCTACAGAAACAGCTCTGGGCTCAAACTCACCCACAAACACACGTTTAACACCTCTTAATACACAGTACTAGAAGTTTCAGAGCCAGCTGAGCCATGCAGGGGAACCAGAGAGCTGCTCTCCATCACCCCACAGCTTTCCCAGAGACAGACCCGGGTTAAACAGGACGGACAGGTGGACCAGAGTTCCGAGGCTCGACTGAAACACTAAAGGAGGGACTTAAACCTGAAACATGCTGCTTTATATTGATGAGCTTTCTGTAAAGCCTGCTGCAATGCAGGTCTGAACTGACCAATCAGAGGCCGCCTGTCATCGTTTATTAATATTGCAGGTCCGAATCGACCAATCGGAAGCGTTGTAGCGGAACCGCATTACCTCCAGTTCGCTGGGTATCCCTCCGCCGTGCGACGCTCTAGTGCCGCAAACGGAGCCACGTGGGTGAAGAAGCGGCTCCACTTCCCTACACATTACAGGCTCGGATCAGAGGATCGAGCGGTTCGGAGTAAGTCTGGGTTTAAACGTGTAACAATAACAGCAGCTTTAATAGAGTCTGTACTGTATTTACAGTCTGGGGCTGTTGATTCCGCTGTGGGCCAGCAGGTGGCGGTATACAGCGCTCTCGGTAAACACAGGCCTACACGGGCTTCATCATGTTTGTAGTGTTGAATTGACACTCTGTTCGCTCATAAAGGCTCATTTTCATATTATAGTGACTGTATCTGTGGCTAAGCTGGGTAAGTAGGTTAACTCCCCGCTGAATAGAGCCCATTAGAACCTGATGGTTTTGCTTTCACATGGGAATTGGCTTAATGGTTACCACTAGGTTCCTTTCAGATCCCATTAGGAAGCCATGTGTCTGGAATCAGTCCCGGAACACCTGTTAGAACCACTTACACCGTGATATCAAGCATGCTTTCCCTGCCGGTTTAAGAGCTGGTTGACCAGCATCCAAAACACACCGCATGCTGGTTTTGCTGGAGACCTGCATATCAGCTTCCATTGCCTTCCAGAGTTCCAGCATCGTATCTCCACAATGATAATTTAGAGAAGAAGGCAAAAACATACTATCAATGGAAAAACATACTAGTCAATGGAACCAGACGACATTCCAAGCAGTCATCAACAAATAGTTCATCAATAGAACAGCTGCACCCAGAAGGAACCAACTGACAGGAATGAAACTTGGTGGGTGGGTTTGACATCATGAGACATGCTAATGACTGAAGTTTCACGCTCGGCCACACATGTGACGTAAGCAAGGGTAGGCCTTATCGCCACGATTGCAGACATCCAGCGAGCAGTGATGTCCTCCATGAGTCATCCTGTTAGTGCAGCACCATTGGCAGACGGCTGCACCACGCAGGACTACATGCACACAGACCGTTACCACGACTGTCCTTAACACCACGTCACCATCACCAAAGACTGCAATGGTGTCGTGCCAGACTGTCATGGAGTGACTCAGAACGTCAGCGGGTCATCTTCAGTGACGAGTCCCGCTTTCGTCTTGGTGGAGACGACCAACGAATCCGTGTGTGGAGGCCCCGTGGTCAGCACCAAGATGAGCGGTTTGTTGTGACGTGTCACACGTCCAGAAGGCCTGGTGTCACTCCACCTCCACCCCTACCGCACCATCTGCAGGAACTGTGTGAGGATATTCAAGCTGCATGGGATGGATTATCACAGGACACCGTTGGGAACCTCTACAACTGGCATGTTGGGTTAGTGAACACGGCGCCCCGACGCCATACTGAGAGACAGACTTCTGTATGTGTAGCTCAATAAATATTGATCATATCAGCCTAAATCTATCATCAGTTATTGATCCTGGTAACCTTTATCTTCCTTCCCAACAGCACTGCAATCCCACACCTCCTTCTGGGTGCAGCTGTTATTGTGAGGATAAGACAATATATACACTTTTTATAAAATTAGACTATTAAAAAAATCACAATTTACTCCAATATAATAACTACTGTATCCTGACACGCATGGTATCAGCAGGTTCTTGCCAGTACACAGCCCTATTGACACTACAATCAGCAGTGATAGGAGGCGTCTCTCTAAGCAGGATCTCTTACTATGCTCAATAATGTAAGCCAAGAATAAGAATGGTCCAGTTGGAGTGTAGTGTGCGGTCAGGGCCTGGACTTCAGCTTATGTTGCTAATATACACTAACTGTGCTGTGGAAGAATGAGACCGTGAAGTGAATACTGTGTAGTTCCCCCGTGGAGGCCAGCCCTGCCTCCATATAGGACACTCTGTAGTTGTACAGTTCCAGACTGTAGTCCATCTGTTTCTCTGTGTACTGTATTACCCTGTTCTTCAATGGTCAGGACACCCACAGGACCACCACAGAGCAGGTACTATGTGGGGGGTGCATCATTCTCAGCACTGCAGTGACACTGACGTGGTGGTGGTGTGTTAGTGTGTGTGGTGCTGGTGTGAGTGGATCAGACACAGCAGTGCTGCTGGACACCTCAGTGTCACTGCTGGACTGAGAATCGTCCACCAATCAAAACTATCCAGCCAACAGCATCCTTGTGGGCAGCATCCTTGTGGGCAGCATCCTTGTGGGCAGCGTCCTGTGGGCGGCGTCCTGTGTCCACTGATGAAGGACTAGAGGATGACCAACACTGCACTGTGCAGCAGCAGATGAGCTATCGTCTCTGACTGTACATCTACAAGGTGGAGCAGCAAGGTAGGAGTGTCTAATAGAGTGGACAGTGAGTGGACACAGTGTTTAAACACTCCAGCAGCACTGCTGTGTCTGATCCACTCACACCAGCACCACACACACTAACACACCACCACCACGTCAGTGTCACTGCAGTGCTGAGAATGATCCACCACCATGTCTCACTACCAAGATAAATGGCCCACGCTAATCATCAGTAAAATAGCCTGATAGTTATAATGTAGCGCTTGCTAATTTCTAAAGTAGTAATATAATTAGTTAATGAGGGATAAAAAAGAGAGAATAGTTCAGTTACAGCACTTTATCGGGGGTAAAACGCTGATCGGTGGGCTCCGCTGCTGCTCCGTTCAATCCTTTTTTAATTCATTTAAGAGTCAATTAATTTCAGCGGCCATGACAAGCCATTAGGACAATTAACCACAAATCGAATCGGCACGCTTGAGTGGCTGCTGACGTCACGTGGCTGCCATTGGCCGGAAAGGTGGATGAGGGGGAGGAGCCTGTTTTTCCTTTCTTTCTTTATTCATCTCCATCCCCACCCGTATTCTGACCAAGCCCCGCCCTCCTGCGCTAGGATTGGCCAGCTGCGCCCCGGACTATTGCGCTGGGATAGACTACCAAGGCCCCGCCCCACTTTGCGCTGGGATTGGCTGTCAGTTTGAAGCAGGCTTCTACCAGCCAACAGGAGCACAGAAAGCCCCAGTAGCCAATCGCAGCGGCAGGAGGCGCGGCTCGGACTGAATACGGGTGGGAAAGTGGCGGATGGATACATATATCCCTCCGCCTCAGAAGCGCACGCAGAGAAAAGCACCACCGGTGAAGCTGCTGCGCCCAGACTAGCACTCTCTGACGCCCGTGTCCAACGCACATACCCCAACAAACATGGTACGTATGATCTTACAGCTGCATGCTCAACAGCTTGGCAGGATGTTTGTTTGTTTGTTTGTTTGTTTATGGGAGCCTCGTGCATGTTCATATGACGGATACAGATCCATGCAAGCATGGAAATCATGACTTAGAGCTGCTGTTCTAGGAGAAACATCTGGACTGGGCCAGAACACCCTGGGTCTAAAGCTTATCCAGGGTGATTTGGGTTTATAGAGGTTCTGAATGTATGTCATGGCTGTCTATAGGCAGGACAGAGGGACGTAGCTGAGAGGCAGGGCAGCTGAGGATGTGTGTCATGGTGCATCATCAGAGAGGGCTTTGCTTGGAGGGCCTGAGGAACATCTGGGCTGATAAATGCTTTGATAATGTGATCTTTATTTCCAGCTGTTAGACGGTTACAGTGCACGCTCCTCTGTATGTAAGGGCCTTAATGAGAGTGATAACTAAAGCAGGCCCGTTTCCATCAACTGCTTTGATCTCCATGCATCAGTATCAGGGTGGCTATAACCTACATGTGCAGTCTTCATCTAATCCCAGTGGAACAGCATCCACACTGCGAAAAGCCGAGCAGTCATACATGCCATCTCTTCGAGCATCCCTGTGTGGCCCGCTTTATCCCCGAGGGTGCAGCAGCTGACAGAGGCCAGCTGTTCTGTAGGCAACACGCCGGCTGACTGATGTAATAGCTCCATGCAACAAATGCTTGCAGTTATATATCGGGTCTCTTGTGGATTACGGTGTATGTGTTGACCTACATCGCTACGTGTTTCAGTCTCAGACTCCAGGTCTATTTGACATGGAATTCCATTGGTTTTCCATATTTGTTTGCATAATGCTGATGTAAATGGCACCCCCATTTTCTCGGCGCTGACCGTCCACCAAGAACAGCCTAGTCGTCATAGGTTTAACCACATGCCCAGCATGTACTGGGTCATGCTTGGGATGAACAGGGCTGACAGGTCTTGTTTGGATAGCTTTGTCCCACTTCTACTGAGTTTAATGATGCATTCCAGGGAATACCACTCATATGGCCCTGCCTAATTGAGTCAGAGTGATTCCGAGTGCGTTTGGTTGGTGTGAGATGTTCCTCAGATGTTCTGTACAGTAGTGGTGGTGATGAGAACCAGGGTTCTCCATGTCTACAACACACATATAGACATTTTATTGACTATCTAAACCACCAGTGAACCTACACGTGTCTTCTGAGTTTAAATGGAAAGTTGATGATGGAAAATCTTCTTTGGCGGACTATTTTTTTGCCTCACAGCGCCCTGCAGCATGTATCCCTCCACCATGAATGGAGTTTAAGGCTGAAATCTTCTCCACACTATCATAAACAGCGTCTCAGACGTGAGACAGTGTATTTAGAACCACCTCATGTAGGAACTTTCTGTTATTGGCGTTTGCAATACCGATTCTGCTGAAGGCTGCAAATGAGCCCTCCCACCAATCAGTGCTTTGCACACTGTAGGCATGCTGACCAATCACAGCTTCAAATGGGCGGAGGGATAATGCTACAGGTATTCTCAGGTCTGATTTGTGTTCCATTCAGGGTCGGGTTTGATGTAGGGTACTTTACAGTAGCATTAGGGCTCAGGAGTGCGGCCATAATGTAATATCTCAATGCTTAAACAAGACGTTTTCACAATACTCAATATGTATGACGGTTTTTAGCTTTCCTGAGGTTTACTAAGACACAGAAGCAGCACCACACACAGTAAATCTACTGAAAACTATAAATCCAGTGATGTTTACCCAACATTTTTAGAGTTAATTACAACAAAGTCAATTAAGCACTGCTAATTATGGTCATATTTATCATAAGTTGAAAGTTGGCATGTAATCTTGAACTACAGATAATATCGACAATAAGAAAAGCACATTGTGACGTATCACGAGAACGGCTAATATGGTTATATTGCCCAGCCCTAATTAGAATGACTTAAACTTGCACACGACTCCAATTATATATCACATAGATTCTTATAAATCTCACAAAACTGAGCTACTGAGCTGTAAACCATACAAAACTAGATAGGATGCAGAAGCCCCGCCCCTTCCACACCCACTTCATTCTGCACCCAGGTGTCTAGTTTTGCTAATTTACAGTGGTTTACAGTGAAAAGCCAATAAACGGCCAGCGTTGTTTGTTGAGCCCATGAACAAAAAGCTCATTTGCATATATCCAGCCTTTCGGCCAACAGTGGTTTGGCTCCGCCCCCTCAAACTGAAGTTATAAGGAGTGGAACAGCCCGGACTGCCAGAACAGTGACAAAAGAACCTGTTAAATTAGGTGCAGTACGGTTTTCCAAAATTCCTCAGTAATTGAGAAGCAAACAGAGTGATTCTGAGTGGTGGGTTTGGTGTGAGATCTTCCTCAGATGTTCTTTATAGTGGTGGTGATGGGAACCAGGGTTCTCCATGTCTAGAACACACATATAGACATTTTACTGAAACCACCAGTGAACCTACACGTGTCTTCTGAGTTTATATGGAATGTTGATGATGGAAAATCTGGAAAACCTGGAAATAAGAAGTTTCTTTGGGGGACTATTTTACCTCACAGCGCCCTGCAGCATGTATCCCTCCACCATGAATGGAGTTTAAGGCTGAAATTCATAACCACCTCTTCTAGGAACTTTCTGTGAGGGAGCTTTTAGAGGGGGACATCTGGTTACCTTCACCACCACTGTGAACAGCTCTGACTGTATCTAGAACCACACCAAACCGTTCTGAATCATTCTGTTTACATCTGAACTTAAATTATGCAGAAATGTAGTGGCTCAGCTTTCCCAATACATGTACCCTGGTTTTCCTCAAATGCACTTCAGAACTCCTCCTGTGTGTCCTCCCCCGGTGCCAGGATGTGACTGACCAGCTGCTCATACCTGTTGTTCCAGAGGCTCTGAGCCATGGTCAGGGGGTGCCTGGGGGCGAATGAAGAGATCAGGCACTAAAACGTCTCTAAAGGCCGAAAGCTTTAAATGGCCGTTTGAACTGATATTTAAACCCACAAATTTGCAGATTAGAAAATATTTCCATATTTGAACCAGTAAAAACACAGAACGTTTAAAATGTGTTATTGGAATAGGCAAAGTAGAGTAAGAGTCCTGACGGGCTGCTTTAACTGACCGCTCTACATGGACAGACTAATAGAGACAAGCTCCATCAGACTGGACTGAACATAAGTGACCACTTCTGCTACAGGTAATAACTTTAATGGACATATTTAATGTATTTATATAGATTTAATATATATAGAGTAAGGCATTTACTCGTCTGGGTCAAGAGATGTTTTGTTCACCAACTAGTCCCGCGGTTTTTGAGATAACAACACCGTTCCAACTCCAGAATGTTCAGTCGGATCGGGAATGGTGTGCTTGTATACAGCTTTTTGAATTGCCGTACAGTTTTTTTGGAAAAAAAAATCCTTAAATTCAAATGGGGTGGAGAAGTTTACACCCGTCTGCTGTACTTCTGCTCGACCGACAGACCCCGTTTCACATACAGTATCTCAGGGCGGACCCCCGAGCACAAATTCAATGTTGGTCTGACCTGCACTCAGAAAAAAGTGTCCCATGTTTTCTTGTCCCTACCGAAACACCAACAGTGGTTTGGCTCCGCCCCCTCAAATTGAAGTTGTAAGGAGTGGAACAGCCCGGACTGCCAGCACAGTGACAAAAGAGCCTGTTACATTAGGTGCAGTATGGTTTTCCAAAATTCCCCAGTAATTGAGAAGCAAACAGAGTGATTCCGAAACACAAAAACAGTTTTTGTCAGTAAGCGGAGCCGTATTGTAGCCACGCCCCTGCATTGTAGAGCAGGAAGCGAGACGGCATCCCTGTCCCCACATGGTGAGCGGCTGGATCCTGTTATTCAGAAGTAAATGTGTCCCAAAGTCAGGGAAAATCAGCGTGGAGCATTAAGAGCTATCATTACCGAACACACCGATTTCTGCGTTTTTAATTTTAAAATTGATTTTAAAATTCATAATTTTATGTGTGCACAACTGTTCAGTGCTGGGTTTCCTGCTCATGTACTGGCTAGCGTGTTTGAGCTCAGATTGTCACCACGGAAACATTAGATGAGGTTCGGGTCGTGACTGTTTTGGAATGTTGAATCAGTGGTTCTAATATAATAATCATAATTCATTTCTAGAGTCACTCAGAGATCAGTTAAAATTCCTGAATATGTTTCAGCTCTGACTTCTAACTAGAACGTTCCGAACAGGCCCCGCCTTTTCCCTGCTAGATAATAAACCGGAAACTATATAAACCGGGTTATTTTGGTGCTGATCAGCTTGGAGGAGTAATCACAAATTTCAGGTATATGAAATGAAGGGCCCGAAACCAAGTATGCACACACACTTGGTTCTCCAAGGGTTCTTTAGCAAACTGAATGGCTCTATTTAGAAACACACACCTCCTAAACCACTTAATCCAGCTGTGTCATGGGGGCTACTGGAGCCTATCCTAGCTCTCAAAGGGCAGAGGGCAGGAAACACCCTGGACAGGCCGCCAGTCCATCGCAGTTTAGCACCTCCAGTTCAGCTGACTGCATGTCTTTGGACTGTGGGAGGAAACCGGAGCACCTAAAGGAGGAACCCACACAAACACTGGGAGAACATGCACACTCCACACAGAAAGAACCCCAGGTACCCAGCCGGGAATCAAACCCAGACCCTTCTTGCTGTGAGGCGACAGCACCATCATGCCACCCTATATAGAACCATTATATGGTTCCATTCTTGAATGACTCTCTGTATGGTGAAATCGTTCTTCAGACTGATGGAGAATGGATGGAGAACCCAAAAAGGGTTCTTCTGTTGTTACAAGCTTGACATCAAAGCCTGTTTTGGTGCTATACAGAACCATGTTCAAAAAGGTTCTGTGTGGAACCACTTCCAACATCCATCTGAAGAACCGCTTTACTGTTTAAGCATAAAATGGTTCCATATGGAACGTATGATTTTAAATGGAAGCATTGCCTTTACTAAAGAACCCTTGGAGAACCATCATCAAGATGGTTCTCCAAGGGTTCTTTAGTAAAGGTAATGCTGGGGTCGTTTCCGAATGACGTTCGGTCTTTGGTTCTGTTTGAGATGGTGGGACTAAATTTGGCACCAATCAGACTGATCAGTATGTGTGGCGCTCCGCTCCCTCCCTCGACGCTCCGAGTCCCAGACAGAGCGAGCAGCTCATTTAGTCCCGTCTAAACGTGTTAATGGAGCTTGTTATGAAGGTCGTTTGTAGCCATGCTTGATGCTGCTTCCAGCCTGCTGCAGGTCCTACTGTAACAGGTGAACTCCATTTACAAGAGCATGACAGCTAGCGCTCCACCTTAACAGCAGGAATGACATGATCTGTTAGCTTAGCTTAGCTGTTAGCTTCTTTACTGCAAATTAGCATGTGACAGTACCTTATTTAAAAAAGCAGCTCAGGCTGAAACACCCATCCTAATAATGTCGGGGTGAGTGGGCGGAGCTAAAGTGCAGTGTACTCATTAGCTAGCAGGTGAAGAATAGAAGAGGTTCAGGTGGTTAAGGTGGACTGCAGAGAATTCATTGAGCGAAGCTGATACGTTTATTGAGGTAAGCTGTTGTTAGCTTCAGCAGCTTGTTTGAAGTTTGTTCTGCATTTAAGGCACCTCAGTGTAACTGCATCACCATTTAAGGTGGAATGGAAAGAAACTGTTTTAGCTCATATATATATAAAACTAATTAAAGCTTAATTAATTAGCACCAACAGGCAGTTCTAACAGCACGTGGAGCACAGTGTGATATAATGACTGCATATTTTTAGCTAGCTGAAAAGAGGAAGACACGCCAGCGCTGGTAAACCACCAGTAGAGGGGAAGGAAACGATCTGGTCACGCTGACACTTCCTGCTCTTTTTCTTTTTCCTCCAGATGTATTTGGAGGCCTGTTTAAGACGTGTTCAGGTCTTCTTCTCCTGACGGATGAGTCAGTGTCTCCCAACACTTCTTAAAGAAAACACTCACATCACTTTTACAGTAATGGTGGTGTTTGAGTTCTTCAGGGAACCGGAAGTAGATTTGGACACTGTTAAAGAGTTGGCCTTTGGATAGGAGCTGAATGTCTGTGTCAAGTCTACCTGCACACCATCCTTTGGTGATGGGGTGAGAACTCTGAGTTGAAAGGGTGGAGGGGTTTGTGAGTTGAAAGGGTGGAGAGGTTTGTGAGTTGAAAGGGTGGGGGGATGAGTGAGCAGAAAGTTTCAAGTTCAAGTTTCAGGTTTATTTGTCATCTGCACAACATGGGTGGGTGAGCTGAAAGGGTGCGTGGGTGG
>JAVGWN010003191.1:0-10485 GCA_034552555.1 Semaprochilodus insignis | reverse complement strand
CACATATATATATATATATATATATATATACACTTGTACACCTCTGCGTACTTTTAAAGCTTAGCTATTATTAGTTTCATACTTTTTAAATGCCAAATATGCCGCTTACCATGTAATTTATTCTTAGTCTAATGAAGTTATGAACTTAAACTCATTAACATTTTGGTGTTACGATGATATAAAGAAGTATCTAGCAATGCTTGACATTTTTGAATCTGTTTCTAATAGTGGTGCCGCGTATGTTAATATTGATTTCATCAGTTTCCAGTTCTTTTTCTTTCTTTTTCATTTCTATTTTTTCGCGAATCTGTTTGTGTTTTTCCTTCATCGAAGATCAGGGTAGCAATTCTGATGATTTAAAAAAAAGAAAATTAAATAAAAAAGCAAGTTTACAATATGAATGCAAAAAAAAGAAAAAAAGAGAAAAAAAATTACCTTATTGTATTATTGCATACTGTTTTGCTGTGAATTGAATAGACGCATACACATCGACAAACCGGTCTGTTTCAAATGCCAAATAAGTGAGTGTGCCAAATTATTACTGAATATAGTCTTATTATAATCTGTCATCAATGTGAATGTAGTAACTACATTCTGTAAGTTCTTTTGTAATTAAGTAAATGTACAGTTTGACGGCCTACACGGTGATTAGACATACAATTCTCTATTTAGACTTTTTTTTGGGGGTTGTTTTTGTTTAGAAATTTCGAAATTTAGCACTAAAATTGGTTTTGTAGACTGTTTTTTTTTTTTTTATTTTGGATTTCCATTACGAGGACACTGAGGTTATATCCTATTTATAGCTAGATGATAATATATACACTTTATTAAACTTATCCATTGTTAAAACATTGCTAGGAACCATCCGGGTTATTAAATCTCCTTGGTTTGCTTTACAGTAGGCCTTTGAGGTGCTACTGGACATTCAGTTGAAAGATGGCAATGAGCACTATTGGTCAATATTCATTCCGACATATAGAAATCACCTAATAACACATAGATATTGCCCATAATGAGAGCATATACTGTAGGTCCTCTGAGTCTCTGAAGATTTGCACATTAGTTGGAGATTTTAAGTTCTTTTTTGTTTGTTTTTTATTTTAATTTTTGTTTTCAACTTATAATTTCATTTGTTTTTGCCTCTTTTTGATAGAAGAGCAAATGTATACCTAATAATATTACTAATAACACTCTGTCAATCGGTTTCCATCGACTTGATCTCATTTTCAGGCAGTTCTGTCACTTTGTAAATGAATGTGTGCCAACTTGTTTATTTTTTGGGACTCTTTCTAAATAAAAAGTGACTAATAGTGCTGTGTGAGCTGTCCTGATTCCGTCTTAAAGGGTGACGTGGGCCGAGGGGAGTCGTGGGACACCTTATATTTCGTATTTCAGGACTGTTGAACTGAAACCTTTACAAATATGATGATCTTGATGTTAGAAAGCTGCTTAAATTAGCACTGCTGAGCTGAACTGCTTCTCTCACCAACTGTCAGCCACTTTGAGCGTAAGCAAGTTTAGGTGTCAAAGTGTGGAATATTAAATGTATATATTAATATATATATATATTAAACTTATATTAGGTACTGTGACTGAAGTGTACCTAATAGCGTTTAACACCTCCAACAGCACCAATAACAGCTGTGACTGGATTTGGCCTGTACTGGACAAGTTTCTGGATGTAGCCACATCAGTGTTCAGACACTCTTACATCAAAGAATTGGTCAGTTGGGCCAGATTTGGTGGATGCCTTCCCTGGCACAATTCCGAGGAGAATTCCCTGTAGACTGGGATTATAGCCACCGCTGGTAGACCCGTATGACCGTACGCTTCCATATACCTGCAGATTCAGCTACTTCCTTCACACTATGGTCTTTGGCACGCCCAAATGCAGTCACTCCTTTTAGCCAATCATTAACATCTGCTTTGGAGCCATTTTCCACACATGGAACGAGACATTCCCTGCACTGTACCACCTCTTCCCAATCTATGGATCCCGTCACCCACACCCCGCAGGGATTTATAGCCCCATCATCCTCGTGCAGCGCCATCTGCATGAGCCTGAAGTTACTACCACCTTAAACACACAAGGTGACTAATTTTTTTGCCTAGTCAAAATAAAAAAAAATCTAATTTATTTATATAGCACTTTTCACAACTGGTGTTGTCTCAAAGCAGCTTTACAGAAATTCAGTAATGATAATTCATTAAGGAGAGAAAAGGAAGAAGTGAGTTTATATGGTGTATACTGTAAAGTCTGTGTTTGAAACTAATGCAAGTTCAAAAGAGCAGAACGTATGTCCAGTATGCAAAATTGCTGTAAATAATAGAACTGTGCAATATCAGCTAAACAAAGACTCAAGTATCTTTAATAATCATGCATCATACATGTCTCATACACACAGTGTACCTAATGCAGTGTAAACGTAATAATACGGGTCTTCATATAGAAGTGATACATTGAAATCACCAGGGTGTTATGCAAAATGTACAATCTGGGCAATTGAGCAGTCTGTAATGATCTAGTGGTCATCTTGTGGGAGGCAGGACTGAGCATAGACTGCATTACTGGTCAGATGCTTGTGTCAGAGGAGCATGAGGTGAAATGGAAGTTGGAGTAAGGGCCATCAGGTGCGAGTTGTCCAGAGCCCTAATGGCCTGGGGGCAAAAAACGTAATCTGGTGCTCCGTGATTTCACACTCCCGTATCGTCTGCCAGATGGAAGAAGTGTGGGGCTTCCCCAACCAGGGCCACAACAGCCAGAATGCTGAATCCTAGCGAGTAGACCACCAGGGACAGACCCAAAGAGAGAGAGCATGACATTTCGATAAATGGCAGTTATATCATTAAGCTCAACCCAAACTCAGTGTTGCATTGTTCTTGGTCTTCATCCACCTGCAGGGTAGTCTCGCACTGCCGGAGCCTCTCGCAACATGGCCAAGAACTGCCTACTCCTGCAGGAACAGGAGACTCAACTGAACTCAACTCAACTGCAAAACGGACAGCCAATCACAAGCCAGCTATTTGGCACAATGTATAGAATGAGGCAAGCTTGAAAATGGAGACACGACATAAACAGTCCCTCAGGAAACTCGGAAGTTTAGAATGGGACTAGCGTCTATAGATGAAATGACTTTTCTCTAGGCTGAACTGAGCTGGAACAACACAACTGTGATCCATGTTGGACCAGTGCAAAACTTTACATGGAAGTGCGGATACACGGAATTGCGAAGAGCCAGTCAGAATGCCCCTGGCAGGGTCCTGACACTGTGGCCAGGTTAACACACTGTGACTGAAGCTACTTTACAGTGTTGTATCTGCAGGAATCTGGATGAAGAGCCGAGCTCTATCAGTTCACAGGCGCAGTTACACCTCACCTACCAACATAATTAATAAAGCATTTCAGTTTGTTTTAATTTGTAACTTATTTTAACCTGGAACTCCATTTACAAAAAAGTTGGGAGCTGTCCAAAATGAAGAACGTTTCTCAGCCTAAACAGTAAAGAACTTGGAGATGATCATCATCTACACTACATACTCATTAAAAGATCCGGAGAATCCAGAGAACCCGGATATAAACAGATCCAGAAACACCACCACCACCTTCTCTGGACCCCAGCTCATTTAAGGTGGACCGAGGAGAAGTGGAAAAACGTGTCCTGTGAAATCATAATCGGGAATTATTTTTAGAAATCATGGATCCTCTGGGATCCAAAGAGGAATGGAACCTTCCAGTTCTAACCTTCCAGCACACAGTTCTAAAGCCAGCAACTGTGATGTTATGTGTGTGGGAATTGGTGCACATGACCTGCACATCTGTGACGCTCCATTAATGCTGAACAGGATATACGGGTTTTGGAGCAAAATATGCCGCATCCAGACGGCGTCTTTTCCGTGTGTGTGTGTGGGTGTGTGTGTGTGTGTATGTATGTATGTATGTGTGTGTGTGTGTGTGTGTGTGTGTGTGTGTGTGTGGGTGGGTCTGTGTGTGGGGGGGCTTCTCTCTGTGACGTCTGCTCTGCAGTGTTAATGAATGTCACACGTCTCCCTGAGATTATCCCCTTCCTCTCTTTCGTCCCATATGCTCCTCAACAATCCCACATTCATTTTCCGTTTCACCTCAGAGTTAATTGCGGTTTATTGAAGTCATGTAGCCGCCGCGCTCCCACCTGAACCACAGGTAATTAGGACAAATCGAACATCGGGTATGGGATGGGGACACATGGGGGAAATAATAAAAGTGAAGGAGATCTGTGCCGTAGTGTTTCCGTTATTACACATACTTTTGATGTCCAAAAGTATCCAGAGAAGCATTTTAATGATGGAGCTCCAACCAACACCTCCATCTTAAAATGACACCAGAGGGAACCTGACTGATCACAGTACCAGTGTCACATCCTGTCTGGTCCTGCATTTGTTGTTCTGTGTCATGTGCTTCTGTTTACTTTGACTCTAGCTCCTCCTGTCTCCGCCCCACACCTGTCCCTAGTTTGTGGCTCCTCCCCTTTCCCAGGTGCTCATCATTAGCCCTTGCTTATTTATACCCTGAGTTGATCTCCGTGTGTTGGTTTGGAGTTTTGTCTCCGTGTTGGTTTTCCTGTTGCTCTGTTTAAGTTCGTTTCTGTAAGTTTTTGCCTTTCATGTTCTTTCTGATTTTGTTCATTAGATTAATTTCAAGCTGTATTAATAATCAAAAATATACAAGCACTATGTTCACAGAGCCCAAGATATGCCCGTAGGGTTCTTGATAACAGGCGTAGCACAGATTCAGTAGCTATAGTTAGACATCAATAGTAGGGTATTAATAATATTACTATTGATGGTCAGCGGTACACACACAGGGAGAGGACATACATGTCACTGTAAAACAGGGTATTATTATTATTATTATTATTATTATTATTATTATTAATAAAAATAAAATGAATAATAAGTAATTAAATAATTAAATAAATGATCATTTAACACTCATACCAGTCAACAAATGTTACTAAGCTCTCATCAATTTCAACAGTTCCTTCTCAATGTGAGACATCATTATTCTTAATTTGGCCCCATTTATCCTGGCTGTAGTACAAACCAGAAGACTAATGTCCCAAAAATAGGTGAGCCAAAGAATTCGAGCAGGAACGGAGGGTACAAACCATATTTTCAGTATTGTCTTTTGGCCAAAAATATATTTTTTTGATGAAGAGAGCGTAATTCTGAAGAGCCATCGAGTAAGAGGACAATCTGTGGATCTTTAGGATTAGAGTGTCCCAAAATATTAGAGACAGTATCTTGAGCATAGGACCAAAAACAGTTTCTAACTACAGTTCTGGAAAAATTTAAGACCCCACCTCAAACTGATCAGTTTCTCTAGCTGTACAGTTTCTGGGTTTGTGTTTGACCCAAATGAGCAGTTCTGTTTTATTCTATACCGTTTGATTCTATACTCTACTGGAAACACGTCTCCCAAATTCCAGATCAAATATTGTATTTAGATCTGTTTATTTAGAAAATCACTAATGACCCTCCAGAAGCCTGTTTACTGAACCCTGCTCGCTGTGCATTTCACCCCAGCCGCCGCTCGCCAGTCTCTCTGTAGGTCACTTGAGGTCATCTTACGGTGGTTAAGTGACATTGGAATGAGGTGGCGCTCATCACGGTCAGTAGAGAGTGGTTTTGGCCCTCTGCCAGTCTGTAGCTGTGTTGTCCTGTGTGTTTGCTGCTTGACCTTGTTCTTATGAACCAGACGCTCACTGTATCTGCCAGTAAAGCTAGAACCCAACCTTCTGTTCCTCACTAAGAACCTGCTGTACATGTGGAGACGCTGATTTAAGAAGAACCTGGAGTGGGCTCTTATTTATTTCCAGAGCTCTATGTTGATTTACATCAAACAATCAGACTTGCACTTGCATCCTGCGTCCTCGTCTCTCTCCATGTTACAATCAGGCAGGATGCGCTTTCACAGAAAGGAAGCTGGTTTTCATATGTGCAGTGGTGATTCTAGAGTCTGTTGGGGCTCTAGGCAAACGTTCATAGGGGCCCCTCCAACCAGCGTTCATCACCATTACGCTATAAACAGTCCGACACCAAAAAAACTCATGCAGAAATTAAAGGATGTGTCTTTTTGACTAATGTGCTTTGGTTGTACGAGGGTACTACAGACTTGATCCAGTAGCCGAGTATTTGAATATGTGAATACGTTACATGGAAGTGCTCCGGGTCCTCAGAGGCTCCGCCACTTCCCTGCATGTGAACTTCAGAGTGTGCCTGCAGGCGCGTCACGAGCTCACCGCAGACAGAATCAGAAATGATCATTGTGTTTCAGCACGTCCTTAATGAAAAATAGAGGAGTTCGGGCCAGATGCTGCACACGTGTCGCTCCGACCTTCACACGTTCAACCCTACCCGGCAAAATCTGCCTTAAAGCTTCAATCATTTCAGTGCTGCTCTGCAGACACAGCAGGACGGAAAATAGAAGAATCGTTTAATAGGTGTATTAGCACCCCATACCCTCCAACGGCTATTTAAGACCTCCAAATATATCCTACTGCTAATAGACACCATCCTGCGTCTCTTCTGAAATGAAGGTATTAAAGGGGAGTTTGTGCTGCAGTAACAGCCTCTACTCTTCTGGGAAGGCAGTACACTGGATATACTGGAACATTGCTGTGAGGATTTGATTGTATCAGCCAGAAAGCATTAGCGATTGTATAAGTAATTGATCGATTGTTGGGTGGGTAGATGGCACTCGTTTCCTTGGTTATGATATGCCCATTACTGAGGGTTGGTACAGAGAGGATGAAGAAGTTAAAGCCAAAAGGTGTCAAACAGAAGCAAGGAAATCAGTTAATGAGGGGAGGAACAGTTCTGTCAGCACCAACGTCAATACCGTTACAGACCTCCAGCAATGGGGCACAATATAATCAGTGGCACGGGGTGACTTGGCCCCCACCCAAAATTGATTGGCCACCCAGATGGCTTCCACCATCACCATGCTGTACGGTAACTCAGTAAGTGTGATGCGTTAGTGTACTGTAAGTAGTGTGTCGGTGTACAGTAACTCAGTAAGTGTAATGCGTTAGTGTGCTGTAAGTAGCGTGTCGGTGTACGGTAACTCGGTAAGTGTAATGCGTTGGTGTGCTGTAAGTAGCGTGTCGGTGTACGGTAACTCGGTAAGTGTGACGCGTTAGTGTGCTGTAAGTAGCGTGTCGGCGTACGGTAGCTCGGTAAGTGTAATGTGTTAGTGTGCTGTAAGTAGCGTGTCGGTGTACGGTAGCTCGGTAAGTGTGACGCGTTAGTGTGCTGTAAGTAGCGTGTCGGTGTACGGTAGCTCGGTAAGTGTGACGCGTTAGTGTGCTGTAAGTAGCGTGTCGGTGTACGGTAGCTCAGTAAGTGTAACGCGTTAGTGTGCTGTAAGTAGCGTGTTGGTGTACGGTAACTCAGTAAGTGTAATGCGTTAGTGTGCTATAAGTAGTGATTGATAGAGCCCACCAATCAGGGCACAGCGGTCCCTTTGTTGTGAGCTTGTTTTGGCTTGTTGGACAGAGCTTGGTTCTAGCTAATGGAACCTGTTCTCCTTCAGTGTTCTGTGCTGATGGTGATTGTAATAGACGTCAGTGTCAGACTAATTACTGATCTTCTATTAAAGACTGGTGGACTGAGAGACACTCGAGTCTCTTCACCTACACTGAGCTGATTAAGAGTCTTGTTCCAGAAATGATAATAGGACATTAGAGCCATAATAAATCATGCTCCTGTTACTCTCCATACTTAAGTACATTTGAATGTAAATACTTTAGTACTGTTACTCCAGTGGAGGTCTAAAGGGAGGGACTTCTACTGACACTGGAGGAGGATTTAACTTGGGGATCTCTACTTTAACTCAGGTACATGGTTTATGTACTTTGTCCACTGCTGTCTAAGGGTAAATAAGCTACTTATCATCAGTTCAGTGAATTATGCTGCGTCTGCATGGCGGCGTATTGATTGCATGGTTGGGTGCTGGTGTAGGGAACTTGTGTAGTCAGCAAAAGTCGCATACAGCTCTGTTAATGCCGCTGTGTGTGAGGCAATCATGCTAATGGCTTTAATGGTGTATTTTCAGTAAATTTTGGTTTTAAAGTTTGTACATTAACAGGTTCGCTTGGAAACATGAATATTTGGGAGAAAATAATAACTCAAAAATGAAAATTAAACTGTAGCGAGAATGTTCTGCTGGCCACTTCCTGTGCTGCTGAAATGTCCTGTTCTGATGCATTCAGGAACATGGATGGTGGTCTTGACCTGCTGAGCTGGTTCAACTGGTGTGATACATTTTATAGATGACCACCAAAACATTTCAGACGGTAATAATTTTAGACCTTTTTAGACTAAATTAAAAACTAAAATGACTAAAGAAATTTGACAAAGCTGAAGTTAGAAGTAAGACGTTAAGGCTTCTGATTAGAATTCCCTGTTCAACCATACATGGTGCAGCCGTTACATTCAGCTGCCTGTACAGGTCCTACAATGTAACAACTGTGCCATTTAAGGCGGAATGGAAAGTTCAAACAAAAAGCTGGTGAATGAACCAGCCGAAGCTAAACTTCAGAGACGTGGCATTGGCGGTATAGGTGAATGCTAGGAGCACCGTCCATCCATAGGGGCACCAGGCCGCCACAATTGAGAGAACAAAACACGTGCTGTGCAGCATCCGCCTGACACATCAAATCCAGACTTACCTGCCTGTGGTGGTGGGGGCAATGGTGAGGGTTTTGGGGTGAGTGAGTGAAAATATGCGGAACGGTAAACTCAAAAATTAGCTAACAGCACAGCAGCTGCCAGCCAATATATGGAAAAGGCTGAAGCCCTCTGGAGCCCAGGGGGAAAAATACAAGGACAGGAGTAGTGCGTAAGATGGCAAGACAGAGGTGGTGTAATGTGATGAGTGAATACTTTATCTGCTCCACAGTAATAGTCAAGATAGCTCCCCCTGTATACTAGAACCTCTGACTGGAGTAGAACACCATCCGGGTATCTCCAGTACACCATGAAGATAGCTCCCNTCTGACTGGAGTAGAACACCATCCGGGTATCTCCAGTACACCATGAAGATAGCTCCCCCTGTACACTAGAACATCTGACTGGAGTGGAACACCATCCGGGTATCTCCAGTACACCTGCACTTAACGTGCAGTTAAGTGTACTGCAGGAATCGTCCACTGTCTGCTTGAGGGAAATAACATTTACCGACCTCTTAGCCCAGTTAGCTGGTCAGTGTTAGCTCTGCTAATAACAGTGATTAAACTGTGTTTCCTTTAGTCATTAACTGATGTAAAACTTTGGATTGTCATCTTGAGCTCATTCACTGTATTTGACATGTGCAGTAAACAGCGAGAGCAGTGCTCACTGAATACATGCTCTGTGTATGAGTGTATGAAAGGTGTAATATACTCCTGTTTGTGTTTGGAGTGTTGCCTAGAGCACCACACTGATCAGAGCCATCAATCAATTTTAGAATAAAGTGGTAGAACATTGTAGAGAAAACCACATTTGTGATACAACGTTTGGCCATACTGATCCACTACAGCTTGTATCAATTAATATTTCATATCATTATATTACAGACCCCACTGGTACCCCGTCATTAATAAGATGGCCAGAGTTATATGAAGTGAACCTCACGGGCGTATGCAACTCGACACAGACCGTGTCCAGCCTCACAGACCCCCACATACCCCATCACCCCCCCCCCCCCCCCCAAAAAAACCATCCCAGGTTATATGTACAAGCTGGTGAAGTTCTCAGGCAGGTGCAGAAGAGCTGCAGTCATTAGCAAAAGGCTGGCAGAGGCATTCGCTCGTCAGAGACAGGGGAACAGTGGGACTGGCCTGAATCTGCCAGAGCACATTGGAGCCACCATCAGAGCAGCCAGCCTCTGCTTTCATCCTTTCGCTTTAATAAGCTACTCCACACTCCTTCATCTGAGTCTTGTTATAAGATGGAGATGAGAGAACGTCAAAAGGCAGAGACAGCGTTCACCAGCACTGAAAGAAAAACGTTCAGCGTACGTGTCATTACGGGGGACACGTAGGATAAAACAGCACTCTTAAAGAGGTGAAACCGGGCTGCCAATTAGACGCAAAAGACGCCGCTTTATTCCCTTTCAGGAGACCTGCGACACCGAAGTCAGCCTCAAAAGCACCGCTGCTGTGAGATACGCCATCAAAATAACAGCCAATTAGAGAGCACTGTACGTAATCCAGAGGCATGTACACACAGCATAGACACACAGACAAACAACACTCATAATTAGCATTCATGCACATTAGCATGATTTGCAGAATGTGGTAAATGACGTCAGTCAGTACCTTTAAGATGTGCAATGAATTAAGCTGTCTTAGATCTTACATCCATGCTATATACCGAAATATATTACATCAACGCAAGTATGTCATCACTTGCTTACACACTGCAGATTCATACTGGATTATAATCACTCCACAGTTATTACCGTCA
>JAVGWN010003190.1:0-10486 GCA_034552555.1 Semaprochilodus insignis | reverse complement strand
TACAGTAAATGTGATTATATACAGTGTAAGTGATTATATACAGTGTACCTGAGTATATACAGTAAATGTGATTATATACAGTAAATATGATTATATACTAAGTGAGTATATATACAGTAAATGTGATTATATACAGTGTAAGTGAATGTACGGAGGAGGCTGATCTGAGGTCAGCCGGTGTAACAGTGTTATCTCCGCCTGTGCGGCGTGGTGGTTGTTTCCAGCGCAGTACTCGCTTGTTTTGAGGGTAAACAGTGCGGCGAGCGGGTCGGGGGAGGTGCTGCCCTGCTGCTGATCTGACCAGTTTATTTTAGCAGGTTTTGGAAATGTATCTATTTACACACAACATTTAACTAAAACTGTAATCATCCTCACCGCACACATCCACACACGTGCTGAGGGTGGCTGACGGAGAGGGCGGCACAATAAGGGCATATAGAAACAGACATCCAACCAGAGGAAGCACTAATAGTTCAGGATTAGGTCTTAAAACACCGTTTAAAATAAGAATGTGGGCGAGTAACTCGCGGGTGCTGATACACAGTTACCTGAAGTAGCACGTTAAAGGAAAGGTATTTTGTTTAATTGCATAATCTGTAGATTTTTTTTTAAGCTGCGTACTTTGCATTTTGTTGCCAAATGGCAACAGCTTGCACCAGAGCATCTGCAGTCTGCTGTGCACATTAGGACATACATGATCCAGCCATCAAAAAACCACCACATGCGCATTTTAGGAATACAGGACGATCTATATGTAGATAGTTCTATTGATAAAATTGAGAGTGTGTTCATCTACTCTATATTGAATTTCCATTGTTGCTCGCTGTTGCCATATGGCAACAACTATATTTTATTAATCTTTGTCAAACCTATAGCATCAGAACTTGATTTATTTATGAATATGAGTAATTAAACGGATAATTAGTCTCCATAGACAGAACTTCACATTCTATTTACTGTCTGATTTATTTATTTCTTTTAAATGTTTAATTATATACGGTTTGATAACACTGCATGAGAAAGGCAAACATGCTGAGGAAGGAAGTCATGTGATCAGATGAAAGTGTACTGAGTTACACAGAAAGCCTTTAGTATCATACAGGAAAAGAAACAAAGACTTTTATTCTGTAATCAGGTCAGACATGATCATTTGTAATTGTTGCCTTGAGGCAACACCATGCAGTGAAACCGGGCTGCACACTTGATTTGGACTCTAGCTTATTAACCGATGACAGAAACAAACATATCCTACGCTGTACGTCATTGATCTCGTCTTTAACTTTGTATTTTTGTAGTAAATATCAAGTGTAATATTATTAAACGTGTTTTTGGGCCCCCCAGGACACAAAGCCCGTGCCCCCTGCAGCGATGGGTTTGCGTTTAGCTCAGAGAGGACGCTGGACGTCGCTGTGCTGTGTGATGAAGCGACTGAGCTGAGAGTCAGTGCAGGGTGGGAGGATCGGGTCCAGCAGAAGAAGGCTTTACCCACCTGTGTGTGGATTAGGGCTCCAGGCTCCGCCTCCCCCGGAGTTCAGCAGTTAAATAGCCCTGAAGCTCCAGCAGGCCGGCTTTAGTGTGTCAGCACTCCTCTCCCTCTCCCTCTCTCTCTCCTTTCTCTCTCTGTGGAAGCTGGACGATGGAGCTGAAGGAGTTTTGCTTGAGCGACAACTTTCACTTCCTGAACCAGCAGAACAGGTACGACACCGACACACGTCACACCGAGCCACCGTAACATGCTCAGCTCAGAGATTCGCTCCAGTGAAGGAGAAACTGCAGTTTCCGAGCGTTTTGTAGATGTGCTATGTGAAGACACGTCCTCTACAGACGTCTTCCTGCATGGTTTATTGTAGAACGGCTGTTTATTTTATCATGCTGGGAAAGAAATAAAGTAGATAATAGAGAATTTACCTCCAAATAGAGCAAATAATACACAGTAATTATGTACTAAAAGGTGCAGAGTCTGATCGGGGTGCCCAAACTTTTGAAGGCAGTTCATTTAGCATTGTTATATAGTGTGGAAACGAACGAACAAACAAACAAACTAGCTAACTAACTAATTAACTACCTAACTAATTACTTAATTAGGTTTTAATTAATCAGATGAGATATTAATTTGCAATTGTTGCCTTAAACATTTAAACCGTGCTGTTGCTTTAAGATGATTTATCTTAAAATAATCTATCTATAATCTAATCTATCCCAGTTATTAATTATGATATTAATTATGTTTGTATTTAAATAATTATTAGTTAAATATGTTATTTGCAAACTTCCACTTAAACTGAAGACCAAAGTTTCAAAGTTCCTTTAATCCATGACGTCACTGCGGTTGGACCGAACCTTGTATCTCAATTTTTGTCATTTTTTATATTGTTTGTAATTTCATAATTTGTCATTTTTCATTTTTTTATTTTATTTGAAAATGAATTAATAATTTGAAATTTTTAAATTGTTGTTCTTCACATTGTGGGCAAATTCCATGACGAATGGGCCAAAAGAAAGAACCCAAACTGACGTGGTAAAAGAGTTTGGTTCCACTGACTTACTGTAAAATATGTTTTCAGCTTTTCCCGTAAGGTAGAGATTCCGAGATTTAGGCTTCCGGCAGCTGCAATATCTAAAATATTCTGCTTTTAATATCAATCCAGAGGTTCAGATACGGAAACATTCCCTCTAAACTGGCATCCAGAACCGAAACTCTTATTCTGGAGTATTTTTAAAGTAGAACGTGTCTGTAAATACCGATCACTGACTGCTGCAGAGTGTGAAATACGACCTGGATGTTGTTAGGAGTTGAAATGTGCTTGATTAGATGGAGGTTCTGACCTGAAAGCTGTTTGTAAGTCATCACTGCCTGTTTAAACTAAGGTGGCTGCTTCACTTAATATACAAGCAGGCGGAGTCTTATGCAGCCCGTGTAACTGAATCTCCAGAATGAGGCTGTGAACTGAAGTTACCAGGTTTATTTGTTTTGATTAATTCTATTATTTCTATTAGATGATCTTATTCAGCTTTAATTAAAGTTTTAGTGCTGTACAATTAAAACATGTATGTAAATTTGTAGTGTAATGATTGGGCAAAAGTTTAAAACATTTTTGTTAAAAATTGAATACACCTCATTATTATTCAGTTATATTTATATTATTTATATTTATTATTTATGCTGAAATGCTGAAAGTTATTTGTATTATTAAGCTGATATATTTGCTCCCTGTAGGAGATTTATTAGAACTTATTAAACTCAATTTCACTTTATCGACTTTTACACAGGGCTGTATTATGTTACCAGCTACCATCAGATCCTCTCTGAAGCTGAAGTTCTGTAAAGCTGCACGGTGTAAGAACGTAAAGTCAGGAGAGAACAGGCTAAAACACGGCGAGCGTGAGCTGCTGAGTCGCCTGTAAAGCCTGAAACGATCATTTAAATATCAGAGGCGTCGAGTTTTTCACAAGTAGTCATATGACTTTTAACGTTTTACACACACACATATTTATATTGGACTCATAAATGAGGTCCGGTTCGATGTTCAGGTCTCAGATGATCTCAAAATCAGCATCATACTGATGAAGATCTGATGATCAGTAGTAGATAAGTCCCTCACATCCTCAGAAGACACGACCTTCACCAAGTTCACACCAAGTTCTCTCTCAGTTCCCCTTTAATTCATTTGAGTGCAGTTCCACATTTCCACCAGAGGGGTCTCCAAATCCCCAAATCTGACCCAGTACTGCTGTAATTCACCGTGCTGAGGACTGCTGTAGGTTAACGTTGACTGTTTTGTTTACACGCGACAGTAACTGGTGTTTATTAAGAGTCATATTAAATAGTTTTGTATAATTTAGGTTCAAAATAAAAACACAACGAAGTGAATCACGGCTGTAAGTCGGCTAAAAGCCATAAACGTAAATGTAAATAAATCAAAATCAAAACTGAATCAGTGAATCATTTCCTGAGGAATCAAACTAGGTCAGAGACGTTCTCCCACAGTACACTCTTTAACAAGAAGGTTCTTCAAGGGTTCTTTATAAAGACAATGGCTCTATGTAGAACCATGAACACTCACGCGTAAATGGTTCTTTGCACGGTCAAGCGGTTCTTTAGATTGACGCACAATGTGATTTATATGGGTTTGTGTACAACCAAAAAGGGTTCTGCTGCTTTTATGATATTGACAGAAGAACCCTTTCTTGAGAAAGGTTCCACATAGAACCTTATATAGTATGCAGAACCACTGCCTGGAGTGAACCCTTTTTAAATAACGTGGCTCACACTGTTCCACTTGTGCTTAACTCACAGTCTCCTGGACCCCTCGTCCACTGATGACCCCCCATCTCCGCGGGAGCAGCCGGTTAAGGCGGACCCCCTCAGCCCCCTGTTCACGGCTCCGTTCAGCCCCAGCAGCACGTCGGACAGCAGCGCGTACAGCCTGTTCTCTCAGGGTCACTCCCTGGACCCGGACTCGCCCAGCTCCAGCAGCACGGCCACCTTTAACCCCGCGCACTACGGGGCAGAGGACCACCCCGGTCTGCAGATCACCACCCAGACGCACCCCGTCCTCGGCCGTGACTACATCCCCAACCTAAACCCCGGACCCAAACGGCTCTGCCTGGTCTGCGGGGACTTTGCGTCCGGCTATCACTACGGGGTCGCGTCCTGCGAGGCCTGCAAGGCCTTCTTCAAGAGGACCATCCAAGGTGACCACACAGCACACATCCCCACACAGGCTCGGCGTTAACTCGTTCCAGGGCCTGATAACTAACGCTGGTCTGAAGCAGGGGGGCCAAAGTTTTTGTGGGGGGGGGGGTAGTGCAAAACAGTAAACAAACAGTAAACAAACAGTAAACAGGTAAATGAATCAGGGGGTATTTCCCTGCTAACACACTTCCATTAAACACTTCATGGATCTGAATCATAACGCAGTAACTGAATCATATTATGGCGAGTAGTGAATCACTGAATCATTTCCTGAAGAGCTGTAATTGAATCGAATCAGGTCAGAGATTCACTCCTGTAGTAATGAACACCATTGTCTGTTTGTGTTTGATTGACCACCTGCTCTACATTATATATATATATTGGGGGCATGGTTAGGGTAAGCTTTGTTGGGCCAAATCAGGCATAATGCAAAATAATAATGAAACATATAATAAAAATATAAATAAAATAAATTATGAATAACAGCAGCAATAATTAATACATAATAATGCTAATAAAATAATAATGATTAATAATAATATGAATAATATGTTGATACAAATAACTGAATAGTGTAAAGTGTATATATATATATAATTTCTATTTGTTCTAATATGTTTTATGGTGTAAATAAACAGTTATTTTGAATTACAATGTGGGGAAAATCATACATCTGTACCTCTAAATGTGTCTTCGCTGATCACATGGAATTTACATACTTTAATTTACGATCAGTTTATGATCTTTTATTGTCTTGTTAATATACCAGGCAGGACATGTGACCAGGTAACTGAAGCGAGTGATGAGTAAAGAGAAACAGTTCTCTCTTTTAAAGCCGGATTATTGAAACACATCTAGAATTTTTTTCTGGTTTGTACAAAGAAAGAGAACGCTTCAGACGCTGGACCTAAATAAGGGGGTGGTGGGGGGATTAGGCCATGTCAGAAGAGCGGCGGTCCTAATAAATGAAGTGATCAATAACACAGTGTTTAGCTAATAGAGTCCTGCCAGCTGAGTGCCGAGCTCTGATTGATTTCCGTGTGAAGACTCAGTGTGTATATATACGTGTGTGTGTGTGTGTGTGTATATTGTGTGTATATATATATATATATATATATACATACACACACACATGTATATACACACACACACACACACACACATATATATATACACACACAAATATATATACTATATACACACACACGTACTAGCAGCACACTTTAATATATATATATATATATACTGTATATATCCAAAACAGTAAGAGTATAGATTAGGGTATAGATTATTGATTATGCAGTACATATTTGTTATTTGCTATATGGAACTGTTTCTGCAGGGGTTCTGTTCTGTGATGGAGAACAATCTGAATGTGGTTCTTAAAATTGCATCCTTACAAATCATAGAACCATTTGTGCACTAGAACCCTTTGAGGATAAAGTGCATCTGTAGAACCAGAATTCTAACGCGAGGAGTCGTTTAAATGAAAGAGAACCTGTTGTATTTTAAAAGGTTCTGTATAGTACCAAAAAGGGTTCCACCACTGCTACACATTTACCTTGCTGATACCATAAAGAACCCTCGTAAGCTAAGAGGGTGTAAGAGGGATATTAGGCGGTTCTGATCAGATCATTCCGAGGTTTTTGGTGAACCCGACAGCAGGAACCCCTGGAAGAGGGAAGAGGTGGGCGTTTGGGATGACCGTGTGGTTGGCGCTGCCCGCGGGCAGATCAGGCTTATTAAAGTCTTAATACCGTGTGAGGAGTTATCAATATATTGATAGGGCTGCAGCTGGACAGTACCGGCCTTAATCCCAGAGACTCTCCGGCCCAGACTCCTCCATTAAACACAGGCTCATTGATTGAAGCCCCTCCCCTCCTGAAATCAGCAGGACTGTGGTGTGGGCAGTGATGGGTGAGGGACACTACTCCCCGTCTTGGAGCCGCTGGGTGTGGTTTAAGGTGGTGGCGGTTATGAAGCTGTTGGTGTCACTGCTGGGTCGATACTGGGAGTCTGGAGCTCTATGGATTGGCGTGTGAAAGCTCAGCTTGTTCAGATGGACGGGGGCTTTAATCCCGCTTTCATGTATCGGAATATAAAGTCTAACGGCTTTCATCCGCTCGGACACGAAGGATCCGGATCAATACTCCATACGGGCCGCTCACCACACTGGCCAGGCTGACTGTGCTCTGTCTTTCTTTCTGTGTATCCGTCCGTCTGTCTGTATATCTGTCTAGCGTCTGTCTGTCTGTCTATCTATCTGTCTTCCCATCTGTCTGCCTGTCTGTCTGTCTGCCTGCCTGTCTGTCTGTCTGTCTGTCTGTCTGTAAGGTGAGCTGAACGATAACCCCGGTGTGTCAGTGTGTATGTATCTGTTATTAGTTGTGATCGGGTGGTATTGATTAGGGTTTTACTGATTGGTATTTATTGGTTTGTGTGATGTTACAGGTAATATCGAGTACAGCTGTCCGGTGGTGAACGAGTGTGAGATCACAAAGAGAAGGAGGAAAGCGTGCCAGGCCTGCCGCTTCCAGAAGTGTCTGAGAGCTGGAATGATGAGAGAAGGTGAGCTAGTCTAAAACTTCATCATTATTATTATTAGTTCATTATCATTATTATTAGTTCATTATCATTATTATTATTATTATTATTATTATTATTATTAGTTCATTATCATTATCATTATTATTATTATTATTAGTTCATNTAGTTCATTATCATTATTATTAGTTCATTATCATTATTATTATTATTATTATTATTATTATTATTAGTTCATTATCATTATCATTATTATTATTATTATTAGTTCATTATCATTATTATTATTATTAGTTCATTATCATTATTATTATTATTAGTTCATTATTATTATTAGTTCATTGTTGTGTTTTAATATTTAACGGAGAAAGACTTCAGTGTAAATGAGGTTTGGGCCTGACTGTGTGGTGCAGTTCTGTGTTTGGTAATGGGTGTTAATGTGTGCAGGAGTGCGTATGGATCGTGTGAGAGGAGGGAGGCAGAAGTATAAGAGGAGAGTGGACTCCGGCCTGTCCGTCTTCATCAAGACACCTTACACACATCCGGTCAAACCCGTCCGTAAGTGTCCTCAAACACTTCCCCCTTAAACTGGCGCACAGCTATCTACATTTACTGGCCACTTTATTAGAAACACCTATTTGCATATTCTGTATAGTGATCAATACTGTATCTGTTTCAGGAAATAAGGTCATTTCCCAGCTGCTGGTGTCCGAGCCGGCTCCACTGCGAGCTTCCCCGGACCCCTCCATCTCAGACACTGACCTGAACACCCTGCTGACCTTATGTGACCTCTTAAACAGGGAGCTCTTGGTCATGATCGGCTGGGCCAAGCACATCCCAGGTAGAGTCACACGTCGTAGTGACACCAAGTCGCAGTACTGTCCTTTCGGTTCAGCCAAAATCACATTCACTCCGATCATGTGGTAACTGACCTGCTGGTTCTTTAGGGTTCTCCGCGCTCTCTCTGGTGGATCAGATGGCTCTTCTGCAGAGCGGCTGGATGGAGGCCCTGCTGCTATGCGTGGTGTGGAGGTCTCAGGGTTGTCCTCAGGAGCTCCAGTTTGCGGAGAATCTGCGGCTGAATGAAGCTCAGGCCAGAGCGGCCGGCCTGCTGGACCTTTACACGCCCCTCAGACATCTGGCCACAAAGTACCAACAGCTGAACATCAGCCAGGAGGAGGCGGTCACGCTGAAGGCCATGGCCCTCGCCAACTCAGGTACACCAACCTATAAACTCCTGCTGTCATTTAGGCCAAAATTGCCTCACATCATCAATACTCCAAATACGGTCTATACTCTGTATACAGTCTATACTCCATATATACAGTCTACACTCCGTATATACAGTCTATACTACATATATACAGTCTATACCCCATATACAGCCTATACTCCATATATACAGTTTATACCCTATATACAGTCTATACTCCATATATACAGTCTATACTCCAAAAATACAGTTTATACCCCATATATACAGTCTATACTCCGTATATACAGTCTATACTCCATATATACAGTCTATACTCCATATATACAGTCTATACCCCATATATACGGCCTATACTCAATATACGGCCTATACTCCGTAAACAGACTGCATTCCATATATACGGTCTATAATCCATATATACAGTCTATACTCCGAATATACAGTTTATACCCCATATACAGCCTATACTCCATATATACAGTTTATACTCCATATATAATCTATACTCCGTATACAGTCTATACTCCATATATATGGCGTATACTCAATATATGGTCTATACTCCGTAAACAGACTGCATTCCATATAAACGGTCTATACTCCATAAACAGTCTATACTCCATATACATTCTATACTCCATTACGGTCTAGACTCCATATACAGTCTAGAGTCCATATACACTCCATATACATACTCCTAATACCGTCTAAACTGTACATGCGGTATTTAGAGCTTTTAGAGGGGGACGTCTGGTTCCATTTACCACCACTGTAAACAGTTCTGACTTTATCTAGAACCAAACCCTTCTGAATGACTCTGTTTACATCTGAGCTGTTTACCTATGTAGTGAGTTTAGAAGGTGGATCTGCCCTTTAGGGTGAACTGTCAGGTGAACTGAAGCTAAAACTACCTGAAGTGGGCGGAGCTAGTACTAACACAGCAACAGCAGGTGTTAATCAACAAGAAGGTTTCAACTCACAACAACCCTCGAGCACCACCCGCATTCAGAGCACAGAACACACACATTCAACACGGACGCCTGGTTCTATCACTTTCTAGAAACTCCACAACCATCACGTTACGCAGGAATCCACAACACGCCGGAATTCCCTTTAAACATGCCATCCGGCTCTGCTCTGGGGAAAACTCTTCCCTCCAAATCCGTCTTCCGTTACTGAATCACACTCACTAATTCTCAGTCAGCAAGAGAAAAGCAATCAATAGTGGAGCAGTGAGGAGCAGCTCCCGCCCGGAGCCGGATCAATAAATCCATCCAGTCTCCAGTCTGCCCCCACCCCGCCCCCAGCGCCAGGGCTCTAACGCTGGACCCCTAAACCCATTAGCCTGGTCTCTCAGCCTGCAGGGCCCTGAACGAAGAGGTTCCTCTGTGTCAGCGCTAAAGACACCACACAGACAGACGTTCTGTCCAGTCCATTAAACAGAACCGGGGGATAAACGGGTTCACAATGAGATCAGCAGAGCGAGTTTAACACCTGAACAGACCTTCACCCAAACAGCCGCAGGCCTGACACGACCTTGACCACACACTTCACTTATTCACTCATTCACTATGCCTACATGTATTTCACTCGTTCACTCATTCACTATGCCTACATGTATTTCACTCGTTCACTATGCCTTTCACTCGTTCACTCATTCAGTGTATTCCAGTATCTGATGTGCTCCCAGTGTGACCAGTCCTGTCTCTCCTCCAGATGCAGAGAACGTTGAGAGTGGGGACGCGGTGCTGCGCTTTCAGGACGGCCTCCACGAAGCCCTGCAGGACTACGAGAGCGTGCAGCGTCCCTCCGAGCCGCATCGCGCCGGTCGGCTCCTGATGACCCTCCCCTTGCTCAGACAGACCGCCCAGAGAGCCGTCCAGTGCTTCTGCCGCCTGCACATGGAGGGACGCGTCCCAATGCACAAGCTCTTCCTGGAGATGCTGGACGCCAAGATTTAGGCTGACTCCCGAGCGGCTCCCGACTCCCCAATAGTGCACGACATAGGACACACGGGTCACTCGTGTGGT
>JAVGWN010003189.1:0-10488 GCA_034552555.1 Semaprochilodus insignis | reverse complement strand
ACTGAGATTAAGTTTCATCACTTCAGTGACCAGGTTTAGGTTTACAGCTTTCAATTTACCAGCTAAATACTTCAAATGGTTTATGCAGGAACCCACTGGAACCTTTTTGGAAAATAACAGGAATTTTAGAAAAATTAGTAGCAGAAAAACACTCAAAACTTCAGACGTGTCCTCCAAATTGTTCAGCCCCACTAATTAGCTAATGGGGCTAGCTGCATGTCTGAATCATCGAAAGGCCACTTCATGACACTGTACGACTCACTGTTATCCATAATGAGCCCTATAGTTTCATATGCACGTCCGTGTTTATAAACCCATAGGAGATTTGATTTTAATAACCCGGCGGTTGTGATTGTGTCTGTTTCAGGGCATAGAGCAGCTGAAGAAGGAGGAGAGGAGATGGGCGAAGAAGTCCAGGTGGATGAACATGAAGGTGGTTTTTGGTCACCCGTTCTCTATAGCATGGCTCAGTCCGTTCGCCACTCCTGACCACGGCAAAGCCGAAGTGTATCAGTACGTCGTCTGACGCGGGAGTTCTCCTTCTCTGCCGGACGTAGACTGACGACGCATACAGGAAACACACTGTCCGCCACTGAGACAGCCTCTATCGCTCCACTCTCTGCTGTTCTGTCCTGTCCAGACTCTCGGGGTTTCCATGCTGTGTGGGATATTAACGCTGACATCACGCTTGCTTTAAAAGTCGGTCGTTTCTGCTGTTCTTTAGTTTCAGTGGCTGTGCCTATTACTGTTTACGTTGTTGTTGTTGTTGTTGTTTTTGTTGTTGTTGTTCTTTCTGTTCACACCAAAGCCCTGAATGCAGCCTTGTTTTTGCTTCTTGATGACCTCGTTGCTCCGAAGCACGAAACAGCCAGACAGAGAAGCATGTGGGAGCTTTGAGATGTTCGAAGCCGGGCATACACTGCGGGATTTTAGAAACCTTGTTTGCTGACAGCTCACACTGCACGTTTGAATTGGCCACCGTGTACGTAGAAAACCAGCGATGGATATATTCACACCGTATGAAAACGTTCCATCTGACTCGGCATGGGCACTCGCACTGCATAGGAACGGCAGCCCATACAGACAGCTCAGCTCCGTCTACAGACATTCAAAACAACACGCTGCGCGTCCGAGTACTGAGCAACAACACTGGCTGAATCCCACATCACTCCCTGCTGTGCACTATGCAGGATCAGTGGCTCCTGCAAACAGCAGTGCATCATGTGTCATGTGGGATTCAGCCATGTGTACACAGTTCCATACTGGACACGTTTTGGTGTAGACGCCAGGTGTTTGGGATTCAGCGGCTGACAAACCTAACGTTACTCCACTGCACTGAAACTGAGAACCAGCCGAACTCCAGAGACCATGTAAACATCCCTGTAGTACAGTCTGCAGATACGGACGCTGGTACTGCAGGTGTGGACTCTTTAGCCTGGATTTGTGCGTGTGCAGCTGTGTAGGAGCCGTAATTGGGAATGTTTGTATGTGGTTTGGGTGCGAGCTGTGAAACAAGCGACCAAACTTTAGGACATGTCAGAAATTCATCTGATCGTCCGACTCCTCAATCGGAGCTCGCTCTGGCCGTGAATTGGACATGGCTTCCCCTCTAACACTGCCAGGCAAATGACGCCCAAGGAAGCTGAAATTTGGCTCGTGAAATTCAGTCGACTCTGACCAATCGGGCCAAAATCGGGCTAACATCGCACAGTGTATGTCTGGCTTAAGTGATATAATTCTACTGAACTCTATTCTACGACCAATGACTTCTCGCAAAACTATGGAAGCCCACCAGGATGAATTCAGTTAGTTAAAATGATTACTTAAATTCTCGAAATGTTACCATAGCATCACCAAACAATGAGCTGGAGTTCTTGGAATGATCATTTCTTAAATTTAAAACTTAGTATTCCAAAATAATCTCCAAATCGTGACTTACCATCTCAAAATAGTGAACCATGTTGAAATAATGGCTTATGCTTTTAAAAATGTTGGCTTCTTATCTCGCGGTAATTAACCCAGAAATAATCACATATTTTTAGTTTAAACTTTTATTTGACATGGTAAGTCGTTCTTTTGAGGTGCTGTCAATATATGAAGTCATGTTTCCAAGAAAACGAGTTATTATTTCAAGATTCCGTCTCAAAATTTTGAGATATTAAAGGCGTTATTACAAAAAATATGTCACATTTTAGGGAAAATCGTGATTTTACAATTTCTCAGTCACATTTTTTAAAGAGAACATGTCATTATTTCTAGATTCCGTCTCAAAATTTTGGGATATTAAAGTGTTATTACAAGAATCAATGTCAGAATTTTGAGAAAAACCTTCATTTTAAGATATAATAGAGAATATAATGGAAAATAAGTCATTTGTTTCAAGATTCTATCTAAATATTTGTAGATATTAAAGTAATTATTTTCAGTAATTATTCTGTATGAGATTTCTAGACGAGATTTTAGAGACAATACCTCACCGTTCTGAGATGTTAAGTCAATATTTCAGGAAAGGTCATCATTTTGATATACTAAGTCGTAATTTGTAGACTTCCTTACAACCTATCCTGGAAGCGAGGAAGTCTGTCTAAAGGGAGTACGGTTAGGGTATTTAGGGAAACGTGTGAAGGTGTGTTTGAACGTTCTCCAGGACTAACGGGAAGCGTAAAGTCAGTGCTGCCGCTGATGTAGATCACTAGAGCTTTGCTGCCTTGACTGACGCGTCTAGAATCGAACGTAACCCGAGAGGACGAGCGACTCGGTCGGTCTTATGTGCTGTTTATTTATTGTGGTGAATTATTGAGGATGCATCATGTTGCTATAGTGAATTTATCGTGTGGGGTTCGTCTGGCGGCAGCTCCGCGGTGAACTTCAGATGGCGTAGCTGCTCTTACAAGGGTGGTGTTATAGTCCTGTCTCCGTGCACTAGCAGGGACTGAGTCAGTATTGAACATGCTTCTCTATACTGCCTGTATATAGGGGGGACTTTGCCTTAAGCTAGATCCGACCGAGTTTGGCTTTGGTGGTTGAACAGAAGAGGCTTCACTGTGTTCAAACCTGTTTTGCCAAATTGTATTGAGTATTGTGGAATCGCTCCCGGAGACGCCTGAGGACACCAGCGGAAACGAGTTGTACCATATGGCTGACAGAGGGATGAGATTAGTCGAGTGTTGACATGCAGTTTGCCTTTCTTTGGTTTTGTCTTTATTTCTGGCTTCTTTGCTATCCGGGAATCTTTTATATCTTGGAATAACACCCGATTGTATTTTTATTGAGCTTTCCTTTTTTTTTTTTTTTTGGTTTTTGTATCTTCAACATTACACCCATTTGTGTTTTGGACAAGGGTTGTCACCCAGCATGGACTTCACCCTGGACTGCATATGAACTTGCACAGTGTTTTCGAACAAAGGTTTCCCTCAAACGATGGACAGATATGATGACACGAATGTGTACGTGACATTGTACACAGTTGGAAACCAAGTCCTCCACACCAACAGCGCAGTACTCTGATCAAAGATGGACGTTTTTTCTTTCCCTCACCCCGAACCTGCTGCTCCGTGTGTCGGGAATCCAGTCCTTTCAGGCCAAAGCACTGGGAACGTCAGTGTTCTGCCTCTGTTTCAACTGACCAAAACCTTGTTGAGCTGAATTTCCGAGTATTAGAAAAGGGAGAAGGCTAATCTCTGCAGAGCTGTGGCCTGGAAGGAACCCAGACTGACATGCAACCACCTACCTTCGGAAATAACGTCGCTGGGAAGGTAACACCTGCTTCGGAACTGTGACAACACTCCTATAAGGTGTCCGGAAGGGTTCCTTGGAGAGATGCCATAGAAAGAACCACCTTTGTACCTGTGATCACCAGCTCTCCTCCAGAGGATCTACCTTCCTGCAGGTTTCCCCTCCAGCCCAAATCTAGAACACCTCATTTAGCCAGTCATGGACTTCCGAAGGCAATAACTAGATGGATCAAGTTGGAGGGAAGTCTGCAAGATGGTAGATCTCCAGGAGCCGTTCGCCATCTCTCCAGGACGCCCTTCCTTCTTTTTAAGACTGAACTCCTCAACCTCAAAGGAACCTCCTTCTGGTGGACTAGCCAGAAAAGGACAACCAAGAACTCCCTTTAGACACCGTCGGACCTTTCTGAATGGTCCTGCAATCTTGAACCAGCTGTTTGTTCTTTCTTTTGATGAGCAGCTACCAAACCTGAAATTCTCTTGTAGGCAAAAAAAAAAATCTGTAATTGGTGAAGATCCTTTACAGTATGTTGGGTTCTACGTACCTCAATTTATTTGCACATTTATCACATTTTCAAGGAAGGTTCTTTAAAGCAGTGGTTCTCAAACCAGACTTCAGAGCCCCCCTGGTGGTTCCCACGTTTTGCTCTATCCCGGGGCATTGTGGACCTTCTCTGAAGGTTCCTGAGGGCTGGGGTTTGAGAGCCACCGCTTTGAAGGATCTTCAATTGAAAGCTTCTTAGGGGTTCTTAAACTGGGCCCCCAGTTTTGCTGTCCGGCGGGGACCAATCAGAGAACCACTGCTTTTAGGAGACCTCAAGTGGTTCAACGTCTCAGAGAACTTTGTTTTTTAGGAGCTCTTTCAATCAGAAACGGAGCTCTATCAAACACTACCAGATATTTTACTGCCGTTCTTCAATCTAGAACCAGCTGTTCTTTCTTTCTTTTCTGTTCTTTCTACACAGTCTTAAAAATAAAGGTTCTTGGCTGGGACGTATGGTTTTTCGGAGAATCCTTCTATTACATCACTTGGAGACTATTTGGGAACAAAAACTGGTTCTGCTATCGTATCACTGTTTATGCATTCAGGTGGTTCCTTGAGTGCTTCTGGTTTGATACATAATCAGTGTCTTCACTAAAGAACCCTCAAAGAGACGTTTTCGAGGTCTACCTGTTGCTTCTTCTGATCACAAGCTAGAAGGTTCCTCGGTGGTTCTTGATTGATTGGCTCTGGAGAAACCTATTCATTTGTTGAAGAGTTTTACTTACAATAATGTTCTTCCTCAAAAACAGCCATTGAAGGGTTCTTTAGGGCAGTGGTCCTCAAACCAGACCCGATTCAGAATCACTGCTTTAGGAGATGGTGCTTAGTGTTCCATCTGAATATGATTCCTATCTAGTACAGGAAGGTTAGAGTCTAAAACTCGCCATGAGCTCAGACCCTGTCCGAACAAGGGCCGATGCTGATACCTGCACTACCTGGCAACCCCAACCCAGTGCTGCGTTTGAAGACTGCGAGAGACTCAGCTGTTCGGACAGCCAGTGGAAGTTCATTCCACCATCTGGGCTCCAGGACAGAGAAGAGTCTGGACGCTTGTCTTCCATGCGTCTTAAGGGATGGCGGGACGAGTCGAGCTGTACTTGAAGCTCGAAGGGCTCGAGGTACAGATCGACTCGTAACCATTGCCATAAGGTAGAGGGGCTGGTCCATTCTTGGCTTTGTAGGCCTCAGGGTTTGCTGCAGCTGCAGGAAGCCAGGGAAGGGAGCACAGCAGCGGAGTGACGTGGATAAACCTGGGAAGAGCCCAGCTGCTGCATTCTGGACCAGTCGCAAGGGCCCGTAGAGGAAGACCAGCCAGGAGCGAGCTGCAGGAGTCAAGCCTTGAAGTGACCGGAGACTGGACGAGCAGCTGGGTGGCCTCCTGAGAGAGGAAGGGTCCAATCCTCCGTATGTTGTAGAGGAGAAACCTGCATGACCAGTCAGGTTCGCAATATGAGGTGAGAAGGATAACTGGTCATCCAGAATCACACCAAGGCTTCCTGCATCTTCAGTCGGGGTGATCAAGGAGTTCCCCAATGAGTTTTAGAGGACTGTCCACAAGGGGGAGCTCCTGGCACTCTAGGAACTACAGTATAAGCCTTGGCCACTGAGCATTGTGGACACACCAGAGGTGCTAGGACCTTAAAGGCCGACATCTTGATGATTTACAACAGTGTAAGCCACTCACTCACTCACTCATGTTTAACAGGACTGTCCACAAGGGGGAGCTCCTGGCACTCTAGGATCTAGGGTGAACGAATTGGCTACTGAGCATTGTGGACACGGCAGAGGTGCAGGCTTTCTAGGACCTTTAAAGTCCTACCTCCTGATGATTTCCAAACGTGTAAGCCACTCACTCCCTCACTCACTCACTCATGTTTAACAGGACTGTCCACAAGGGGGAGCTCCTGGCATTCTAGGAACTACAGTATAAGCCTTGTGTGTTAGCTAGAATTGGCTACTGAGCTTTGTGGACATGGCAGAGGTGCAGGCTTTCTAGGACCTTTAAAGTCCTACCTCCTGATGGTTCACAACGTTGTAAGTCACTCACTCACTCACTCATGTTTAACAGGACTGTCCACAAGGGGGAGCTCCTGGCACTCTAGTAACTAGGGTGAATGAATTGGCTACTGAGCATTGTGGGCTTTCTAGGACCTTTGAAGTCCCACCTCCTGATGATTCCGAGCGTTGTTTTAGATTGTAAGAGGAAAGACACCGGCGCTGGACGTTGTTCCTCAGGCGAGGTTTATTCAGGCATTGATATGTTGCGTTTCGTGTAGGTATATCATGGGTTATCAGTGTCGTCTTTACATTACAACATACATATTTACACCTTTACAAACGTGTAGACGGACAGGTTTAAATACACGCTGACGGACGAGCTACAGGTGAAACACGTTTCCTATTCTTACTACACCTCTCTCTCTCTTTCTCGCTCTCTCTCTCCAGGATGGAGGAGCCTGAGGTTCATATTTAATGTATTTAAATAGAGTTAATCTCCATATGGGCCATTTTAAACCACCTAGGCTCATTATTCCCCAGGCTGGAGATAGTGAAACAAGCTGCTTTGCCTTTATTGCTACTGGTTCTTAAAACTAACGTGGTCCGTTTGGTCCGAAGGAGTTTGGATGTACGCGTGTACCCTGGAGAGAGGCAAGAAGTGGACCTAATTTCCTACTTATTCTAATTAGCTCTGCTAATGATGGCCTCCACACTCACTCTGCGCTATGCTACTCCTCGTATCTAATGCGGTTCAGGATCACTAGCATGCTGTACCTCTGATCTATAGCATCCTAACATTAACCTCATCAGACGGATGATGGCGCATGGCTACGATGACGGCTCACAGGAGAGTCAGCGTTAGAGGAGGAGCAGGAGGAGCTAAAGCCCCAGCGACTCCAGTCCACGTTACACTGACGGTCACATTGTCAGGGATGTACACGGAAGTCTACAGCATGACTTTGGATTTGGTGGGAAAGCCATCCGGTGTGTATTTCCGCTGACTACCGTGCGGCACGGACATACTGGTTTATGGTTTACAGCATGCATCCAGTCAGTCCCGACACACCGAGACACATTCCACTTCCCGGTATTTACATGGAGAATCGGCACACCGGATACAGGAAGCACTGGAGATTCACAGGAAGTGCGTGACGTTAAAGGAATAGGCCGGCAAAAGGCTAATCTAGGCAGTTTCCCCCTTAACTAAGCTTCAGGTTAGCATCTGGAGTTTGCTTCTTTAGTCTTTAGTGCTCATTAGCTAATGTGGCTAACAAGCAATGAAAGCTTAGCATTGTGCACACCAGACGAAATGCTCCAGCGCGGCTTATATTACTGGTTTTGGCTTTAAATGGATAAACAGACAAAATTCAAGTTTCAAATTCCAAATTTTAATTAGTTTGAAGTTTGCAAAATTTCTATTGATGTGCCAATGACACATAAGGGAATTTATTTAGGATCAGAGATTTGGAATTATTAAAAAGTATACGGTGTACATTTTTCCAAGAATCTGTTCAATGTTTGATATTCATCTATTCAAAATTTTAAAATTACATTAATATTAATAAATATTCATTTTCAAAGTGGATTGTCAATTTTAGCCCCAAGAAATTGTCAGGTGGCGCAACCAAATCATTAATTTAAACATACAGAGATTTACCACTACTGAAAACAGGATACACTAGCTTTTGACTGGGGCACCTGTGTAAATTGATGTTCTTAATTGTTTATAAATAAATATTTTTCCTTAAATTAATGAATAAACATTACTGCACATTTCCGTGGTATCTCCTGGGGTTGCACCGCCTGACGTGGTGAACTAAACCAGCCTAACCACAACTTCAAAATGGCAACAGTTTAAATATTTGTAAATGAGTCATTGATGTTTGCATCTCATGAAGATGATCGTCAGAATAAAAGTCCTTTGTTTTTGGTTGTGCTATGTAACAGTAGCTAAAACCTGCAAATTACAAAAAAATTACAGACACAAAATTTTCACAAATAGCTGAAAATTTCTGAAGCTTTTACAACATGTGATTTTTAGGGTCTTAAACTCAATCCAAACTAAATTTTAAGATATTTAAAAAATGCTTTTATCAGTTTAATTAATCTGTGTACATGGCTGGATTTCAGAAATTGTTCCCTAAAATTAATTTTATCTTTCTTATTTTATTGTATTCGCATAAAGGGGCATATATGTGATATATGTTTAATATTAATTCTATTTTTTGAATACAAAAATGATGCGCTTGTGCGACATACAATGTCAGAAACCACATAATCAGGTCTAGTAGAGATTAAATAACGACTAGGCATGCGGTTAGCATCATGCTAATGGGTGTACAGAAGCTTCCATAACTGGTTAGCGATATTAGCCTTATAGCTCTCGTGCTAAACCTAAAGAAGCCCATACATGTGGGGGGAGACTGTGTAAATTAGACTCTCCACCCACGAGTTTGGCCCACGTCCTTCCCAACATTCGGTTCACGATGCTCAGCCCTCTGAGCCGGGCCCTTTCAGCCTCATCATCTGTACCTACGTTAACTAGTGAACAGCAACACGTTCCATATCAGGTAAAAACGGCTGTTCTGACGTCTAACGGAAGTCCGTCGGACCAAATTCCTGCATGTGTTTTGCTACAGAACATGCGACGTATCCTCTAATATCACTGGACGCTGGAATGCGGGTCATTATTACTATTATAAACAACGTGCGGCTCGTATAAAAGAATGCCTCGTTACGCGTCAGCACACTGTGGAACGCCGCCGGAGCGCGTGTCTGATTTCGTCGTTGTCGTTCCTTATTGCATAATGCCGTATTCCTAAGCCCACGGTTGCTCACAGTGATGTGGACCAGGCTGAGGAAGAGTGAGGAGCTCCAGCGCTAATCGTGTGCTACTGCTCCGCTACCACAGAGCGGAATCAAAACAACAAGCCCGCTCGGATCTTATCTAGAACGCAGGAGGTTCCAGTCTGTCTGGAAATCAAGCAAGGCGGCGGGTCGGACCTTGAATGTGTACCCTCATGGGTGTACTCTCTCTCGCAGTAAGAGGTCTTTATCTGATCTAGAACTGGGACTGCAGGCTGTGTATGTACGGGCTGTGGTTCTAATGCCCAGCCTGCTACCTGTAACTGGTAGTAAGCCAGTTCTACGAACCCGCGGTGGCACTCGGTTCTTCGGCTGCCTGTAAAATCACTGTCGTTTGAAAGATTGGCAGAACTGTAGCAGTCAAGCGTTTGGACCCGTAGCTGGTGTCAAAACTGCACTGGCCCCAGAATTGACCCTTGGGGAACACCTTTAGCTCCGATCTCTTCAAGAGGGAATTACACATCGATGTTTTAGATTGTTTGAACACCAAAATATTTTCACAAATTGTGTTACATATAAATGTCCCTAGTTTTTCGGTTCTGCTGCATGACATTAGAGAAAAATCTGAATTTGTAGAAAAAGTTTTGCAAATAACTGAAAAATTCTGAAGCTGCAACGTCATGATTTTTAGGGTCTTAAACCCCAAAAACTAAAATCCAAACTATTTTTTATATTTTTAAATGTTTGTAATAGTTTAATTCATCTATATATAATTAGATTAAATTACCGAATGACCGTTTCGGGGTCGTAACGTTTGGTTCCGAGGAGATATTGTTGATTGGGTTCCGTGTTCTTGTTATTTTCTGAGTGAAGTTATCACCGGGAACACGTCTAAATATGACATATTTGGGCCAGTTATATATCACTGTTTAATTTTCCCCAGTATGTTAAATGTGTAACTCATTTACAGTCATAAAGACATGTATTCAGACCGGGGGGTGCCAAAACTTTTGCCTGTAAGCCGTTATATGGGATTATGATAAATGTGCGTTCACTCAGGCGGGTCCAAACTCTTGACTGCCACTGTACACTAATGGTCACATGGTGAGGGGCAGGGAAGTTCTGGAGGGACACTGTAGAACTTCCCTGGAGGTCCAGTGGTCTAATAATCCTAATGGTGGTCAACAGGAGGAGAACAGACGGCGCCGCTCACACCTGTACACCTCCCTCTCGGGTTTGGGCCTGCTGTTTAAACTCTTTGGTATGGCAGGCAGGATCGGGGTTCTTCACAGTGGTGGTGGTGATGGGAACCAGGGTTCTCCAGGTCTACAACACACATGGACATTCTTTATTTACTATCTAGAACCACCGGTGAACAGGAGGAGGTCTGTACTGGTTATTTAAGGTGGA
>JAVGWN010003188.1:0-10489 GCA_034552555.1 Semaprochilodus insignis | reverse complement strand
CTACTACTACTAATAAATGTTTGTAAATGTTTGAGTGGTTGGGAGACTCTTCGCACAGAGTAAAGTCTGGGTTGGTATTAAGGTGGTGGAGGATTGCTTCGAATTCTTCCACGGTCGCTGCCAACAGGGGACAGAGAGAGAGAGCGGACCCGTTCCAGCCTCTTAAATGGTGCAGCAGTTACATTATATCGCCTGTAGATGGTGCTTTTTAACACAGCAAATGCATTTTCATGATATTTGCATATTATTCAAACCCCTGCTTTAGTTTTTAGCACTGAAAAAAATTGTTTTAATTTTAAATATGTTTATTGATTTCACATTAAATAATTTTCAACAAAATCAAGTAAAATGAAACCCAGTAATCATGTAATGTGTATAGAAATTATGTTTTGGAATTATCATCAGCAGACAAAATGACAATTATTTTCCTGCCTGCTCATGTGGTGTTCATTTTCTTTCACTTAAAATATCAACATATATGGCACATAACTGTGCAGGGTTTATGGCTTTAAACATGGATGATGTTGTGTGTGCTGTAGTGTTTCAGAGTTCTTGATTAGTGTCTTTATGTCTTCATTTTTATATATGTTCATAAAGGATATATATGTGGTCCATAAGTTTTTGAGGACATGAAAAAAATCTGTGAACTTGATCAGATGAACCTCATCAGAAACTCTTTGTTTTTTAACACATACATTTAGAAATACCATATTATGAAGTAATATAAAGACAATAAGCACTAGCAAAACAAAAATAAAAAATAAACACTACATTATGGTTTTATGGGTTTTTAGGTATAGAGTATTTACTTTACCATTTCCAAATTATTAAAATCAGCTATTTTCAGATAATACCTAGTTTAGCTAATTAATCTAGAACTAAATCACTAAATCACAGAAATCAGAAAGCAGCAGGTTGTCAGGGAGCAAACCTACATTTTTTTATGTATTCTTGTAATAAGTGAATACAATTTAACACACTGTGTCCATTTTTGTATTCATGTTTATCATCAAATTATACCTATACTATATATCAGACACTCTTATCCAGAGCGACTTTATCACTTTAATCCAGAGGCAGACTAGAACAGTGAGGGGTTTTGTAGGATTAGTCCCTTTTGTCTTGTATTGCCTTGTGAATGACTTTTTTTGTGATTTTTGGCCATTAGTAGGGTCCTCTAGCGTTTGGTTTACATGTGTTTTACTCTACTCGCATCATCTTCTCAGTTCTTAGACTTGATGTAGATAAAAAGCCACTCACAGGCTCATCTTGCCTTACTGCCTCCTACATTGAACTGCTTTAGTGTGTTGACAGAATTTTGAGACATTTTGATGACCAAAAGAGATGGACAATGAACCAACGCATCCTTTGTCACATTTATAGCAGAAGGGATAAGAAATCCTTCTGGTATGGTTAAATGCAGGCTAAATGATGTTTAAGGTTAGAGTCAAATTTTGGAGATTACTGAGACAGGACAGAAAGGGAAAAACAGTAAGTGCATAAAAAATCTGCAAGTGATGAAAATGTTGTGTTCCTGAGTATATATTTGGGCAACACTTGTTTGACAAATAATCAAATTATTAAAAAAAAGGTTTTTAATTCAGATAATACACTACAGAATTGCCTGCACTCCAATGATTCACATATAATGTTAACAGTGTAAAAAATAATATATAATTGTTAAATACTGACATATAATCATACAGCATGTAATGACTTAGCAAATAAGTCCAATTTGCCCACACACTAAATAACCTTACTTGTTATGATCACAGGCTCAAAATGAAAACTTCTGCAATAAAATTCAGTCTTCAGAAATTTGAAATTATTTCATTTTTTTTAATGTATTGCAAGCAGAACCAGTAGGGAGATTATTCAGCAGAACATGCAATTAGCATAATCTGAAGTCTTGAGCCTCATTTGGTTATAAAATAAAAAGGTTATAATATAAAAAAGTGTGAAACTGATGAAACTGCCCTAGAAATTAAGACAAAGTACAATATGCTGACAAATTCATACATATCATGTTCACAGGATGTTTATAGAAAAAGTCCTATGAAGTACCACAAAAGTACAGGGTGTCCGATGCATTCTATCCCCAAACATGCCATGTTCACAGGATGATTATGAAAAATTCTTCTTCTTTATTTCATAGTCAGATAATTAGTGACTGAAACCTGATTGTTAGATTTTTTACACGCTTTTAGGATTAGGAGATAAAGTCCCATCAAATTAAACAAAAGTGCAACCTTAACCCTAGATACTTTATTGATCCCGAAGGAAATTTAGCAGCCAGTAGCAGTTTCACAATAAAGCACAGTAAAACAAAACAAAACAAAAACTATAACAGTAAACTGAAAAATTTAAGGTGGAATGGGAAACACAAATAAGGAACCAACTTCAGCCTTTTTTCCAGCCGCCATCTATTCACTCCACAGTGTAATATCACCTGCTCTGGAGGAGCACCTGATTAGGGACACTAGCCATGTGATGGAGACAGGTAACTCTTCACTCTGGGGTTGACCATTGCCAGTTTATAAAACTAGTTCCTTCCAGAGCTCTTTGAAATGAAATGCAATTTGAAATCTGTCTTTTTTCAAAACTTTGCAGACATTGACCTAGTGCTGCTTTGTCTGTTACTTTAAGTATATGGAGTGAGCCTTTTCACATAACTTCCAGAGGACCAGCTGTATGAATTCAAGTATCACCTATTGATCTGGCACATTCGCATGTTGCACATCTCAACAAAGACTGTAACGCTATCAAGTTTACGAGCCCTAGGGTTCAGTGATAGTCTTTGAACGCAAAAAACTTCCCTGAGGCCTTTTTAGCATGACTTCATGTATTTACCTTAACAACCTCTAAACAATCTGGACACACAAAAACGTATCACTCTAAACAGCTGTAACCCCCAAGCATAATTCTCCCTTTATGGCGATTACCAAATTAGGACCAGTCATGACCTTAGCACATGGCTGGTCCTAATTGTGTTTCAATAGGATTCAAATGAATTTGAGTTTCTTTTGGTCTCAAAATCCAGGTTCTGGTCTTTTGCAATGCTTTATTTCCTAATGGTGTTTCATTAGGACAATAGAAGTAGGGGGGGTTCCCTTATCTGTTGCAAACAGATGTGTGTTTCCTTGGGACAGAAGACGCAGGTAGCAGAATGTTTCTCTTGCCTAGGAGTTTGCTGAAATTTCCCAGTCTAACAGACACGCAAAGGTGAACTAGAGATTCCCAGGTCAAAAGGAGATGACGCAGGGGTTAATGGAGGTTTCTCTAGGGGTTACTTGTATTTGTTTTGTTTATGATTAATTTTTTGTGTAAAAATGCCAAATGCCAACTGCAAATGTCAACATGTCAACAGCATTTGTATATAGAGCAGCATTTGAGGCTGGTCTAACAAAGATGTTAGGCCTTCCTCAACGGGCCATCAGGCCCCTGCAACTGATCCAGAACGCAGCAGCTCGACTCGTCTTCAATCTTCCTAAGTTTACCCATGTGACTCCACTGCTGCGCTCCCTTCACTGGCTTCCTGTAGCTGCCCGCATCAGATTTAAGACTCTGACGCTCGCCTACAAAGCCAAGAACGGACCAGCCCCTCCCTACCTTATGGCAATGGTGAAGAGTCGATCTGTACTTCGAGCCCTTCGAGCTTCAAGTACAGCTCGACTCGAACCACCATCCCTGAAGTCTCATGGAAGACAAGCGTCCAGACTCTTCTCTGTCCTGGCTCCCAGATGGTGGAATGAACTCCCACTGGACGTCCGAACAGCTGAGTCTCTCGCGGTCTTCAAACGCAGACTAAAGACCCATCTCTTCGTAATGCACTTAAGTGAGTGAGCACTAGTAGAGGTGTTAGTTGTGTATGTACTTGTGTTGTGTTGCACTTATAATGACTTTTTCTTTCTATAGGTGTGAGCACTGGGCTCTTTTTTGCTCTATATATGTGTGTATTGATCTATCTAGGTATCAGCACTGGCCCCCTGTTCGGGCAGTGTCTGAGCTCATGGTGAGTTTTAGGCTCTGAACTTCCTGTACTAGCTGGAATATTATCCAACGGAACACTAAGCACGGTTGTAAGTCGCTCTGGATAAGAGCGTCTGCTAAATGCCTTAAATGTAAATGTAAATGAGGAAGGATACAGTCTAATAATGTTGGAAGCTGCTCCAGTTGTGATAAAACAGGTCAAATCCAGAGAAAGGGAAACAAAAGCTTCCATCAAGCACAACTCTTTGAACCCAGAACAGATAGACCACATTCTAAAAAGTTTCCAAAGGAAATGGGGATTGGTTCTCTCCTGATTTCCTGAAAATCAAACTGTATTCTCTCCATCCATTAGATGTCATCTCTGTGTGTTCACAGATACTCATGCCAGAGGAGATTGAAACTATGGACGAACATTATGAGAAACAGCTAGAGAAGCTGAAATCTCTAAGAGCAGTGCAGGATTGTAATGCGGGGTTGCTCACAGTGCTCCGGAACAGTGTAGGGTCTACCGTTTGCTGGAAACAAATGGTAGAGTGTTATCTCAGGGGAAACATGAACCTGTGAGACAGTACACACAGAGGTTTGCCGAGGTGTATCTGCTCCATGAGGGACGTTCAGAGTTTAATTCTGTAGCAGATGTGCTGAATTCTCTGGTGCCTGTAGTCCAATGGTCTGACGGTTTAACTTGCATTTCTCCTCCGGGGTCTCGCCCTGATTACGCTAATACAACATATGGTCCTGATACAGCTGATGGTCCTGATGATGCTGATGTCTTTATTGAGTTTATTGATAACATACACAGTCCGACACACTACAGCTAGCAGTGTAGTGCTTTGAGACATCAAAAGCACATGAATCAGTAAGACAATATAAAGGCAGATCATCTGATATATAAAATATGAAGATCAACAACAAATAAACATAAACAAGATAAAATAAGGGTAATATAACTAAAACAATACATTTACAGTATATACACTATATAGTGTAATAAATCTGGATTATAAATTGGGTGGTGTGATGCCGCCACCACCTTTGTTAACGGTCAGGTCCAGAACAACCAAGCACGCACACACACACACTGAAATGGAACAATTAATTACTCTTTAACTTATTTAAACAGAGAGAGAGAGAGAGGCAAGAAAATGGATAATTCACTTTTGTACTTGCTTCTCACTCCTGTCAAATTCCCTACACTATTTAAAAGACAAAGACTGTCAAGAACAAAGAACTAGGCATGAGGCTAGCAGAGCTAAAAGACAAGTGAGCTTTATAGTACAAACCAAAGGCTTACACAACAGCAGAGACTGAGTCAGCAATGTAAAGGGGCAACACCAGGTCATGAGTAAACAAGCAAGGGTCGAAATCCAGGAAGGCAGACTGAACCAGAGAGGAAAGCCAAGTGATGTCGAAGGGACAGAAAATAGGGTCAAATACCAGAGAAGCAAACGACAGGCAAACTATACCGAAGGGGAGAAACGAAAAAAGAGGTGAAAAGGAAAACAAGGTCGAAGCCAGAGATCAAAGATAAGGTAGGTAGATAGCTCAGAGATGCTAACAAGAGTTTGGCAAAACTTCACAATGTGTGAGTGTTTGTGTGTGGCTAAAATGCAGACAGGTAGTGATTGCTGACAGCTGGGGCTAAAACTCAGGTGACCTAGAACGTAGCTGATTGGATGGTTGGGTGCATGTGGCATCATCGGGCCGTGCACTCTGGGAAGTGGAGTCCGGAGGATCAGCGGAGTCAGGCAGACCCGCTGACGTGACAAAGACATAGACTGTATCAGCATCAGTATCATAGGAACTGTATCACCACTTGTCACTGCTCTGTGATATGCAAGCTTCAGATGGGGTTGAGTGACTCGAGTTACACAAGGCACATGACTGCAATACTACACAAAAACTACCTTTCTACAGGAGACTAGTAGTTTGTCTCTGTAAATAGCGTGTCTCTCTGTAAAGGTGACAAAAGATGCCACTATGTCAGTGTGTCTCTGTAGTGTGTCCCTGTAAAGGTGACGGTGTGTCTTGGTAATTTAATGTGTTTCTGTAAAGTAGTGTGTCTCTGTGACAGTGAGTCTCTGTAAAGGTGATGGTGTTTCTCTGTAAAGGATGTGTATCTTATTTACACTTCAGCAACAACAACGTGGAATATCACCATGGCTCCAGACTTTAGCAGAACGCTGTATAAATGTTGTTGCTGTTAGAAAGTAAAAACCAATTTGTATCTCCATTTAAACAGTTTTTTAGTTAAAAAATGTAAACATGTCTTTACAGTGTTACATTTAATGATTAGTGAGAACATACCAATAAAAATGATCTACAGTTTAAGGGAAGAATTTCTTTCATTACATTAGAAGTTTTTTTTTTACTTACAAGGTGAGAGAGAGAGAGAGAGAAAGAAAAAGTTTGTGCGTGGCGGTCATTACGCTGTTAAGGTTCCTTCAAGCAGGAGTACTACATCACTCATTGTGGTTTGAAGTAGACAGAGTCAGCTCTGTTGGTCTTTCCTGCTCTATCTTCCTGCCTACATTTCCATCATCAGCTACACACACACACTCTCACACACACTCAGACACACACAGTGCGGATGGATGGTCCCTTCCTCAGTAACAAACAGACGAAGATGTTTTTCCAGCTTTTTCTGGTTACTGCACTGGCTCAGATCTCCACTACAAGGAGGGGCTTTCCTTGTATGTGTCATGATGTCGTCATCATCATCCCTTCCCTGCTCATGGGGTAACCAGCAAGCTGATTCACCCAGAGTCAGGTCTCCTTATATAAAGTCTCTGGTCAGGCTGCAGGGAGACACCAGCTAGACCAGAGAAGAAGGACAAGTATTAACCACTGTAAGAGCTGGCTGCTCTGAGTGAACCTGCAGGAGGTCAGTTAACATACAGAGTTAAACAGAGTACATGTCACAGTACATAACCTGCTTATATTTAATATGTTTAATAATATATTTAATAAGTCATATAATACAAGATGACCTATTTTATCAGAAACTGCACAGGGGGTGCTGGAGCTTATCCCAGAGCTGTTTGGACAGAAGGCAGGAAACACCCTGGACAGGCCACCAGTCCACCATGTGTAATGAATGTCTGTCCACTGTAACTCAGCTGTGATGTGGTCTTATTGAGTCTGCTTCAGGGAGGTGTCAGACTTGTATGGTTTATTTGTGTTTGATAATGTTTCTCGGATAAAAGTGTTCTGGTGGTAGTAGTAGTGGTGATGGTGGTTGTAGTAGTAGTAGTAGTAGTAGTAGTAGTAGTAGTAGTAGTGGTGGTGGTGAGGGTGGTTGTGATAGTAGTAATGGTGGTGGTGGTGGTAAGGGTGGTTGTGGTAGTAGTAATGGTGGTAGGCTAGTAAAGCCTAGGCCTCTCCTGAAACCTGAAATCAGACAGCTTTACATTCCAGGTGTCCCAGGAAGTGAAACCATACACCCGTAGAGGTCTCTTATCCACTGTGAACAGCTTATACGACCCCCTGGGTTTCATTGCTCCAGTCATACTGCAAGGAAAAGCATTAGTGCGAGAACTCTCTACAGAGCATGGGTGGGACACGGCACTCAACCCGGAAAAGGAATCAAAATAGAAGATGTGGAGAGATTCACTAAATGCTCTTGAAAACCTGCAAAAAAAGAGGTGTTACATCCCCATTCCACCGTCCTCCACACTGAGAAAAGAACTCTGCATTTTCTCAGATGCATCTACTACAGCGATAGGGGCTGTCGCATACCTCAGAACGATAGACACGGATGGCAACCTGCATGTGGGGTTCATCATGGGAAAGTCCAAACTGGCCCCCAGGCCTGCCCATACCATTCCCCATCTTGAACTTTGTGCAGCAGTCCAGATGTTCGAGCTGATAAGGGATGATATGGACATTCATGTGGATGCTGTCAGGTTTTTCACTGATAGCAGAATTGTACTAGGGTACATTCATAATTCATCCAGACGTTTTTATGTGTGTGTCTCCAACAGGGTGACCTGCATCAGACGATCCACTCACCCAGACCAGTGGTCATACATCCACACAGACCAAAACTCTGCAGACCATGCAACCAGATTTATGCCAGCAGAGCAGCTTCAGCAAAGCAGTTGGCTCTCCGGTCCCAGTTTCCTATCACACAATAGGCCAGAGGAAACTCTGAAGCCTCACACCTTCACCTTGGTGGAGCCTCACACAGATGCAGAGATCCGGCCTGAGGTCACCGCCCTGGTTACCAGAGCCATGGACGCTCAGCTAGGTTCAAAGCGGTTCGCAAGACTCTCCCAGTGGAGAAACCTCTGCAATACAACAGCCAGACTTATCCATGTTGCTGCACCCTTCAAGGGAAGCCCCACCAGTTCAAAGTGCAAAGGGTGGAACTGTTTCACAGACACTCTCTCCACAAGCGAACTACCACAGGCAAAGAGTGTGATTATTCGCGCTGTTCAACATGATGTATTCGAAAAGGAAATTAAATGCTTGAAAGAGGGCCCACAAATGAAGCCCACTTAAAAAGCTCAGCCTGGTGGTCGACGAAGACAACCTTCTTCGGGTCGGAGGTCGCCCATCATTAGCACCTGATCTGTCAAGAGAAGAAAAACATCCTTTGATTATCCCACGCACACACCACATCACCACACTCCTGGTAAGATACTACCATGAGCAGGTAGTGCACCAGGGTTGACACATAACCGAGGGAGCTGTCAGAGCAGCAGGATATTGGGTTATTGGTGGAAAGCATCTAGTGTCCTCCGTCAACTACAAGTGTGTGACCTGCCGTAATCCTCGTGGGCGACTGCAAGACCAGAAGATGGCAGATCTACTTGCTGACAGACTCGCACCTGAGCCACCATTCACCCACGTAGGCCTGGATGTCTTTGGGCCATGGGCCATCATGACAAGGAGAACAAGAGGAGGAAGTGCAGACAGTAAGCGCTGGGCAGTGATTTTCACCTGCATGTCCACCAGAGCTGTCCACTTTGAACTGCTTGAATCCATGACGACTGACAGCTTCATAAATGCTCTCAGAAGATTTTTTGCAGTACGTGGGCCAGCCAGGCTTCTCCGCTCTGACAGAGGGACTAAGTTTGTTGGAGCATGTAAAGAGCTGGGCATTAACATGAAAGACACAAGCATAGCAGCTTACCTTTAAAACAAGGGGTGCTCTTGGGTCTTCAACCCGCCACACGCGTCACATATGGGGGGCTCATGGGAAAGGCTTGTTGGCATCGCCAGGCGCATCTTAGATGCAATGCTGCTCCAGAGAAGACACACCCGCCTCACACACGAGGTCTTGAGCACTCTCATAGCTGAAGGTGATGGCTATTATCAATGCCAGACCTCTAGTGTCCGTATCCTCTGACCCTGATATGCCAACAATCCTTACCCCAGCAATGCTGCTCACCCAGAAAATGAGCACCGTCTCAGCGCCCTCCAGAAACTTCAAAATGGCTGAGTTGCATGGAAAACAGTGGAAGCATGTGAAATGCCTTGCAAATGCCTTTTGGAAGAGATGGGGAAGTGACTACTTGTCCACGTTGCAAGGCCATCAAAAGTGGACTGTTGACCGACCGAATGTCAAGACCGGCAATGTCGTCCTGGTGAAAGACAATCAGGCTCACAGGAATGAATGGCCTGTGGGAGTGATTGTGAACACCCTGCCTAGCGGTGACAAGAGGATCCGCAAGGAGGAAGTTAAGACAGTAAATGATGGGATTACAAAGGTGCTCTTGAGGCCAATCTCAGAAGTAGTCGTTCTTCTCTCTGAGTGAAGTAAGATGTTTGCCACCAGAGTTTGTGTATAATTTCAGTTTGAATAAGTCTCTAGTGGCATAATAATATTATACCAAGCGGGGAGTGTGCCACCTTCCATAAGGAATACATTGTTTTAATTCATTCTCCAGAGTAGTTTTCCTATAGGGGGTTAGATACTGCCTCCTTGTGGTCATTTCGTATAGCTGAAAGTAACAAAATCCCTGGCCTAACCTACTTCCTGTATCATCTTGGGAGCAGAGACCACATTTCCAAAGGCAGCAGTTTTCCACTCTGAAAAGCAACATAAACGTTTGAGTTCTGGACATTATTTATCTGTAAGTAATGTTTCTGTCTTAGTAAACTACATTCCAGGAATGTTCTAGGAATGCAGTTGTTCCCACATGGTAAACTTATACACACTTTATTCATACACACTTATACAAAAAACACTGTTATCCAACAGTGGTGATGGTGGTAGTAGTGGTGGCTGTAGTAGTGGTGGTGGTGGTGGTGGTAGTAGTAATAGTGGTAGTAGTGGTGGTGGTTTTCTTCCTCACTAAAGCTGCTTTGAGAACATTAGTTGTAAAAAGCAATGTTTTAATAAATATTGACAGACTCATAGTAGCGGTGGTAGTAGTAGTAGTGGTGGTGGTAGTAGTGGTAGAGGTGATGATGGTAGAAGTACTAGTAGTAGTAGGGGTAGTGGTGGTAGTATTAGTAGTAGCGTGCTGGTGGTAGTGGTAGTAGTAGTAGT
>JAVGWN010003187.1:0-10490 GCA_034552555.1 Semaprochilodus insignis | reverse complement strand
GGGAGGGAATTTCACGACTGGACTTGTAGCACAGGTGGGATCCTATCCCGGTACCACGCTGGAGTTCACTGAGCTCCTGAGAGCGACCCATTCTCTCACTAATGTCTGTAGGAGCAGTCTGCATGTCTAGGTGCTTGGTTTTATACACCTGTGGCCATGGAAGTGACTGGAACACCTGAATTCAGTGATGTGGATGGGGGAGTGAATACTTTTGGCTATATAGTGTGTGTGTGTGTGAGTATGTACTCAAAGTGGGCTCTCACATGGTTGATGGGGTCCTCCAGGAAGAGAATGCCGTTCTTGATGGAGTTGCTGATGTCATTTTCTGAGTACGGAGTGGACGTGGAAACCTCTTCGTACGCGCTTCCCTCCGCTAACTTCTTGTGCTGTTAACAGAGCAATCACATCACCACCATCACCACCACCACCACCATCACCATCACCACGGCTGGGCAACACCGGCTACATACACATCACCAATACATCCCCACCAATACCACCACTTATTACTTATTACAATGACCTGAAAAACATGAACCAGATACATTTATCTTAAACCAATGTTGAAGGGCCAGTATCGGAAAACCAAATTTCCCTCATAAACCGCCGCTGAAGCTTCCGTTAGCTCCACCTCAGTCCATATCTGGAAACTAAGCTGCAAAAACAGCCTGTATTAAATGGAGCGTCTCAAAAACCAACCCATTTACATTTATCCACCTATTCAGCCTACAGCAGGTCATCTCTTCCCATTCGGAATGACATTAAAAGGAATGTTTTAACTAGCAATAAAGGGCTTTAAGACACTTCCGGGTGAATAACTCACACCCAGTCAGAAGTAGCTCAGTTTATACCAATATACAATAAATTCAATCATAACAGATAAAACATTGTTAATAACAGTAAAACTAAGTTGTGTTTGAGGCTGTAAAGTTAAATATTCCATGGTATGTAACGGATTTCCTTCCGGTTTTCCTGTTTTCCAGCTTTCTGAAGCAGGTAGAGCTGCTGTATTAGCCTCACTGAGGATCCTCTGTGTTTGCTAACATTAGCCGCTGAAGCTAATCCCAGTTTAGTGAATCCTTTACTCTCCAGATGAAGATGAAGTTCCACCACCACGATCACACACCAATAAGAGCTCCAGAGTGTAAACTAGGACGGTGTGATGATGTTCTGATCCATATGTGTAGAGTTATTACTCTGTAGAGAGCAGTACTACATCAGGAGACCAGCTAGGAGAAGCTAACACGATTAGCGCTTATGCTAGCGACCACAGAACGAGTGTTTCTGCTCATATTAACACTCGACAGAGAAAAATAAAAGCTGGGTTTGATTCTCCACACGGTTCTGTGTAAATGTAGATGCGCATGCGTGTGTGTGAGTGTGTGTGTGCGCAAAGTATATCGGTTCATAGCAGCTAATAAGCTAAATGGTGCATTAGCTAGCTGGCTAATTAGCTGCTTTAGCTTGACATAAAATGACCAGAGAAGTGGCTAATCACTGTGATTAGAATGGTTCTGTCTCTCCAGCAGGTGGAAATGCACTAACGTTAGAACCGTGGGTTCTGTTGGTTCCTGTGTGGGTTCTTGTTTCTGCAGTGTGTATGTGGATGAACATCTTCATACAGTGAATATCTCTACATTAGACTCCGCAGGTACAGGTGAGTCCGGTGTAAATGAGCCACACTGAGATGGGAAGTTACTGATCAGGGAAGATTTGTTTCCAGTATCCTGGTTAAGTAACTCTCTGGAATGGTACAGAATCCTGTTGTATCAGTGCAGCGCTGCCTGCGTTACCCACCTGGAAGTAAGCTCCATGCTCCTGTGACGTAGCAGGAATTTGTTTTAAATGATGTGCCCCTATGGAACTGGCGCTGTGTAACACGATTCCTGGTATTAAGAAATTAGGCACCGTCTTAATAAGAATGAGGATCAAATATTATTACCATCTACGACAGAACAGGACCACACAAACACACAGCTAGGTGACTCAAATTCATATCAAACCCTATAATGAGGTCATATAACTCTGTATATTAAATATAAGCAGGAAACTGAAATACAGACGTAGATACAATGTCGTTTTAATCACTTGCTCCAGTAATTGGAGGGAACTCAAACGGAGGCTCAGTGACAGATACATGAGGACACCACGTACATCCATCAGCCAACACTGAAACCAACTCCTGCCATCTACACAGACGTGTTTGGACTCTTTGGACCACTGCACGCTGAAAAGCACTGCCACACTGAAAGTTACAGTGAAAATTAATGCCACTAAATGACCCAGAGTTGAACGTGGTCTCCTAAAAAGGTTCTCGGACTACGTTAAAGTTCTCCTTTAGCACTCGGCAAAGCACCAATCAGCTCTCACCTTGATGAGAATCTTCTTCTTGAGCTGGTTGGGTGAGGGAAGGCCATCAGCAGAGATGTCCACTGCTTTAGTCAGGAGCATCTCTCCGAAGACCTTCTTGAAGTAGGAGGCCATGTTCCTCTGCTGCACGATGCTGCAGTGGTCCTCGATGGAGAGGATGATGGGGAAGCTGAGGGAATAGCAGCAGAACGGATGATCAGAGACTTTCAATTAATAATAATAATAATAAAAATAAAACAGAGAAAATACCAATCAATAAATCAACAAATCAACAAATCAACCTTTATTTAAACTCAGGAAAAACTGAGGGTGACTTTGTTTACACAGAGCATGAGAGGAAAACAAGGGGCTGAAATGAGTAAACATCATTCTGCAATAATAAAAAAGGCAAAGTGAGAAAAAGGTGACGCATGAATGTAAAACAGTGCAGGAAAAGAAGAACAGAGCGAAAGTGATGATTAAACAGCAAAACGACTGGAAAGTACAGTTAAATAAACAAAATGAAGATCCAGTTCTACTCCAAACTCTTCAACCATAACAGTCGACTCTGTTTTGGTTTCCTCTTGCACCGCTCACAAACAGTCAGTCACACAACCAGCCCGCTCTGTTCCGACGCTGCGGACAGCAACCACAACACACACATGCATGGGTCCACATGCAAGTGCACGCCCACGCTCATGCGGCTTCGCTTCAGTCAGCAGAAGCGCTGTGAAGACACTCACTCGGACGTGACGAACGCGTGCTCTTTGATCGTCATCAGGACGTCGCAGAACTTGATCTTGGTGGTCAGAGTGTGGCCGTGGTAGATGACCGGCATTCCATCGGGACCGTCCCAGCAGTCCACTGCAAAACAGCACAACAAAGGCGGAGTTTAACCACAACGGCTCCACTGGTTCTCAGGGGCTCAGGCTCATTTCAGGGTTCCGGAAAAGAGTCAAGCCCTCCCTTACTCAGAACATCCACGTCTGAACTATCAGAGAACCCAAATCTGGAACGTGAGACTAACGTTCCTGTAAAGCAGTAAATAAATAACTAAATAAATGAAATGGTTCTCGTTACATGTTCATCCAAGACGTTATCTAGAACCTGGTATTTAGAAGGGTGTGAGGGTGGGGGTGTGACGGTGGGGGCGTTCGTTTACGGGAATATGGTGGTGGTATGTCACTCCAGCCATCACTGGCTGCGTACTAGTGTACTGGCTGCTATTCTGAAAGCTGAATAATGTATTGATTATTGAAGCGAGTCACTGATTACTGGGATTAGGAATTCCCAAATACCTTTTTAAGATAAAACAGATTTTTAAATTTAGCTTGAGGTTGTTTTCTGCCTTTGCTAACTAACAATGAAGAAAATAAAGAGGAGTAACTTCTTTAAAGATTCCCTGTTTTAGTGAACTTTCCCGCAAGAACGAGGGATAAATAGAACTCCAATATTTTTTTCTGTGTCAAACCTTAAAATAGTTCAACCAAATAAACTGTTCCAAATAAATTCCACAGAAAATTCTAAATTCGCTAACAGAAACTTGCGTGGTGACACGGTGCATGCAGACGTTAACTAGCGCTTCACAGAGTGGTGTGACTGGAAGTACTCAGAGGTCATGCATGCTGGCCCTGATGAGTAACGCCATGACGCTTGCCCGAGTTGAGGCGGCGAGTTTCCAACTTTAACATGTAGCATTAAAAATGTATAATTCCAGAACGATAATGTCCGGGATCAACCTGCGCCGTGTGTTTAGTTGGTAGCGCTGTAGAGACGGAATATGGGTGGAGTTTCAGGAGTAGAGTGCAACACATACTAAATTTAAGAGGTTGGAAAAACACAGTATTCCGGTATTCCCTCTGATCACAACAAATACATAAGACTGGACAATACCGAACCGATACGCAGCATGTAGCAAAAGAACTGCAGTGTGGTGTTTAGTGCTCTCCGTTCAGTCCGAGACGAAGGTCAGGTGAAGGTGAGCTGACGGGTTACTCACACTCAATGCATCTGCAGCCCATCCTGAGGCAGCGGGCGTACGCCTCCAGTGATGACTCGCTGGAAAACTGGTCTCCTGTCAGGTACCTAAAAGCAGACACGTACGTCAGTACCAGCAAGTCTGTGTTATAACAGACCACAGTCAGTCACTTACTCACTTCCACACACACACACACAGAGACACACACAGAGACACACACAGAGACACACACAGAGAGAGACACAGAGAGAGAGACACAGAGAGAGAGACACAGAGAGAGACACACACACACACACACACACACACACACACAGAGACACACACACACACACACACACACACACACACAGACACACACACAGAGACACNCACACACACACACACACACACACACACACACACACACACACACACACACACACACAGAGACACACACAGAGAGAGAGACACAGAGAGAGACACACACACACACACAGAGACACACACACACACACACACACACACACACACAGACACACACACAGAGACACACACAGAGACACACACACACACACACACACACACACACACACACACACAGAGACACACACACAAACAGAGACACACACACAGAGACACACACACAGAGACACACACACAAATAAGGAGAAAGTCAAAGCTGAACTGGAGAGTTCAAAACCTGATCAAGAGCTACAAAGAAAATGGGACCCCTAACAACCACCTGAAAGACCTGGTAGACCCACCAACACTGTCCCCTTCAGATAAACAGTACTTTGATCTCTGAGAGAGAGGAGAACATCAAGCTCCACTCCCGCTTCGGATCTGAGAACCTCCACAGGTGTATATGTCCATCCTTCTTCCACTGTGAGAGACTCCTCAACACTACGGAGCTCAACACCTCAACACCATGTCAGGACTCACTAGGAGGTGCCACCTACTTCTAAGGCTGAACTTTGGAGATGAGGGTGATGATGAAGGCAGACAGACAGACTGAACACTGGAGAGCCTGTATGATGTTCAGGCCTGTGTGTTGATATGGCTTGTGCACTGACCCCGAGTAACGAACCCGAACTCAAAGCCTGTTTTAACCGGACCTTCCTGATGTGCCTGTGACTGGGTTTCCTCAGTGAAACACGCATTGTTGCAGACAGACTGGTAAAAGCACAGTCCGGCAGAGCTGGAATTCCTTTCCTGCATTTTTCCTGAGAGTCGGTTTACTTAACCCTGCAATTCGGAGTTTTATCAAACTAGCATTCCCAGCCATCCGCAGCCTTGCAGGCATTGTTTGACAGCGGAGGCTGTGTGTTTAGTGGAGGCCCATTCTTCACTCGTGTAGTCAATCGGAGGAAAGCTACTTGTTTTTCCCCAGGAACCAGCCTTAGCAATATTCCGATTATTCCAAATCTCCCTTCATCAGGAACGTGGAGTGAAGAAAGCAGCTCAGCTATGCGCATTAGTGGAGCGCTTACCAGCTCCAGCTGACCCTATTCTGAGTCTAGGATCTCTCCTGTTGGTTTGGTGTGAGGTGATTCAGTGGATGTTCTTTACAGTGGTGGTGGTGATGGGAACCAGGGTTCTCCATGTCTAGAACACACATATAGACACTTTATTGACTATATAAACCACCAGTGAACCTGCACGTGTCTTCTGAGTGTATATGGAATGTTGATGATGGAAAATCTGGAAAACCTGGAAATACTAAGTTTCTTTGGGGGACTATTTGACCTCACAGCGCCCTGCAGCATGTATCCCTCCACCATGAATGGAGTTTAAGGCTGAAATCTTCTCCACACTATCATAAACAGCGTCTCAGACATCAGGCAGCGTATTCAGAACCACCTCATGTAGGAACTTTCTGTGAGGGAGCTTTTAGAGGGGACGTCTGGTTACCTTCACCACCACTGTGAACAGGTCTGAGTTTCACACTGAACCACTCTGAATGAACTTTTCCTGCTTGATGATGATTTATTAATGGAGAATTTTAGAAGTGTTGGTGGTACTCCCCTGCACTAATAAGCAGCTGTGTGAAAAGGTCCCTTTCTCATATCTCTAACTGATGAACCTCACTGATCTGATGACACACTGTGGGCAACCAGACCATGAGATCAGAAGTAGCACCTCTAACCAGGACGGTGAAGCCCTGAGCAGCACAGAAGTTCCTCCTTCACACCTTGTACACTTATAACCATCTAAAGTTTTCGTTTGCATTTACGAAATATAATTACTGTAAAATATTATTTTATCATATAATATTATAAAATACTATTTTGCCTCCTGACGTCCTGCATGTATCCCTCCACCATGAACAGAATTATTAAAAACACTTAAAGCTAAATAACATATTTCCACATGTTTGTAAACTCACAGTAACTTTCTGTGAGGGAGCTTTTAGGGGTGGACGTCTGGTTACCTTCACCACCACTGTGAACAGTCAGTTCTAACTCAGAATGAAGCAGAAATTTGGGTGGAGTTCTCCTTTAAGACCTGCATGTAAAGGAGCAGTAAGTCCTGATTGCTCTGTATTGTGCCCTTATTGAACCACTCCTTACAACCTCAGTGGGCGGAGACAGGAAGGGGCTTGTTTTTGTGACATCACAAATTCCAAAGAGGGCCTGATCATGAAGCATGGTTTCCATATATGCTCCGTATGGACTGGAGAGTGAGTGGCATGTTTCGGAACTTGGTCATATGCCACATTAGGCGTGATGAGCAGGCCTGGGTATTCGGATATTCGTTGTTTGGGTTGGTATCGGTTTTAATTTTGGGATTTGGAATATTCGCTTTAATCCCTTTAATCAACGTGATCCTGCAAAATACACTAAACACCAATCACGGACCCTGTAAACCATTTCACAGTCGCGTCCTTGTTTATTCAGCACCACTGTGGGTTAAACAGGGCTCAGTTCTTTCACTCCAGTCTGCTTGTGAACACGTCCAGGTCCACACCTCTACTGAGCGGCTGAGGTTGGTCTGTTCACCATGCTGCAGTTCTGTGTTTAAATCGAGTCGTTCTGGATCTTTCTCTGTGCTGAGAAGAGGAACCGGCTGCAGCTGATAAGCTGAGTTAGTCTTACACCAAAGACGACACACAGCTTGGTGTTAGTGGGCTCTAATGCTAGCTAGCTATAGCTAGCACACCTAGCTAACGTTAGCTCCCACTGGCTAACACCAACTAGCCCTTTGTGGAAAACCCTTGACTAGACTGTGGGGTTCATAGGGCGTTTCTTGCTATGGACCCACATGTTCATGTTCCGGTTGTTAGCTGTTGTATGTGCTGTCCAGCTAAAGCTAATATAGCTAGCCTTAGCGCTGCCTTAGCTAGCTATCTTCATTAGCTCATTTCTGACCGACAAGCCTCACAACTGAAACACAAAGACGTGACATCATAGCAAGAAACACCCCAAAAACCCCACAGACTATATCGAGTATCGCCAAGGCCCAGTTTGGCTTAACCAGTGGCTGCTAATGTTAGCTAGGTTAGCTAGCTAGCTAGTATTAGAGCCCACTGGCAAAGCCAAACTGGGCTTTCCTTCATTGGTGTACGAACTGTAACTCAGCTCATCACCTGCAGACTCTCCTCTTCTCTTTCTCAGCACAAGGAAAGATCTAGAATGATCACTGAGGAGGTTTTGGGAGTGTTGGATCTGTTCAAATAGCCAGAGCCTCAGCCATTTGGGTGTGAAAGTCGCTACGTCACGGCTTAACAAGCAGGTTTATGATAAATAAATCCTCCTCAACGAAGCTTCAAATCTCCAGAGCCCGAAAAACGGGATTCGGGCTGGCCCTAGAGATCAGGGTTAGGTTTTCCATGGTATGGGCCCTTTAACTGAAACCTCCAAGCCCCCCAGCCAGGCTTGTTGCATTCTTCCCTTCTTCCTGTCTTCCTTTCTTTTCTCCCCCGCTCTCTATCTGTGTGTGTGTGTGTGTGTGTGTGTGTGTGTGTGTGTGTGTGTGTGGTGGAGAGTGCACACACTCGTGCTCTAAAGCTTTGTTTCCTGTTGCAGGATGTGTAGCTGCTTGCAGCCTCCAACTGAGCCTACACGACACGCTGCACTCCGTCTCTCTACCTGACAGGTCTGCACGCGAGTGAGTGTTCGGAGGGAGCTGATAAGGTCTCGTACCACGAAGTCAGCAAGTTTAGCTCCCTGCAGTTCGAGAGCTGCACAACACAGACAGGCTTCAAATTAAAGCCGCTCAGCATTAAAGGGCCCATATGAGGGCAAAACCGAGCCTTCCTGCATGTTTAAGGTGGTATAGAAACACTGCTCCAGAATGTGCATCGTGTTTTGAATTTGCTGTCTTTGTGAGGTCACAAAAACCAAACCCTAATCATCTGCATGCACCAAATGTGTGATCACTTGCAGTGTCAGTAATGGCTGCTATTGTGTTGATAGATCTCACGGTGTGAACTGGAACACCGTAAATCGAGTTTTATAGCTGAACCGGGTCAGATCCTTGTTGCTGGAACTAAAAGAAGTGTGGTGACCGGGTCAGGAGAACGTCTGACCTCTGTTTGAAACTCTGATCTCACTAATAGTCATAATCCTCCATTACTAACGATCAATAGTTCCAGCCCACTTCAAACAGGCTTCATCCGAGACGCCCGAGCAGTCAGAATCAGAGTCCGCTATCGCTTAGCGTCTCTGTTTCTCCTAAGAGCACATGAAAGAGAGCTGAAAAACGAGACGCCCCATCAACGGACCCAGAGCCGGAGCCAGGGGCACCACCATATGTCACTCAAGCTGGCCTTGAAAGAACCCGAAAAGAGCGGATCGGGTCATGAGTGGATACGGACAGTGCGAATCAACAACACACAATAGATGAAAAGTTCATCCAGCTCAGCCGAATACGGATCAGATGTCCTTATAACGGCTGTCCGGGTCCTACAGGATCTCTCCGGTCTTCTACAGCATGACTGGTCAAACTCACGGATCTGCACGGATTCGATCGAATCTCGGAATCTTGAGCATGCATACGGATCCAAATGCACACAAATCATCATTTATACCAGCCTGTGCACGCACACACACACACACACACACACACAAACACGCGCGCACGCACGCCCGCCTCACACTAAAAACACACGCACACACCTCGCACCACATACACACACACACACACACACACACACACACACACACACACACCAAACAAACACACACGAACACGCACACCAAACAAACACACACACACACACACACCAAACACACACACGCACGCGCGCATGCACGCACGCACACACCTCCCACCAAACACACACACATGCGCGCACACACACATCAAACATGCTTTGTCACTTACTTATCTTCTCGGTTCCGATCAACGGCATAAAACTGTTTCCTCAGCCACCTGGAAAAACCAGACAGAGAGAAGAGAAGAGACGCAGTCAGAGCAGCTTATACGCAGGAACGCTGCAGGTCTGTACTATGAAGGTGAGCAGATGATGATGAACTGATTATCCTGGCTTCTCTACCTGGAATACTTCACATCACATCAGTCAGCACTTGTGCACTGCGTGAAGTCAGCACTGGAGCTATGAGGCTAATGTGGCTAACCAGTAAAGGACCAAAACCGGGACTTCGATGGCTGTTTTTGTTGGCTAAGCACTTAAACAATCCCACAATGCACCACAAAAAGAAGAAGTGTACAATCGATGTACCCTAGCAGACAGACGATACCCACAATGCCCTGCGACCCAGCGGACTGACTGCTGCACGTCTGCAGTGTATGTAATAAGTAATAGACACAGCGGCACACTTTGGGGTCTGAAGTTACGACGGCTGCTGCTGCAGACTACTCTCAGCTGCATCTGGAGAGGGAAGACTGTCAGGTAACAGGTAACAGGTGTTTAGAGATACAGACCGTTCTATCTGTAATGGAGTGGGGGAGCGCAGGGTGTCCGTCACCAGCCACGTCAGACCCTTCACCCACATCGCCATCTCCTCATCCGACGTGGCTAAAACAGAAACAGGAGGTGAGGAAGATCATTAAAGGAAGAGGTCAGGTGAACAAATGTGTATCAGAAGGTCAGTGAACTGTGGTTTCGGTTTGTATTGACTGCCATGTGATTCGTGTGGTCTATGGATGTCCTCACAAATACAGCAAGACAAGCATGTGTGTGTGTGTGTGTGTGTGTGTGTGTGTGTGTGTGTGTGTGTGT